>JAEIIH010021584.1:0-26480 GCA_018904745.1 Drosophila orosa | reverse complement strand
CTTCACTGCGTTGCAAACTTCTGACTAAAATTATAATACCCTGCAAGGGTATAATAATTTCCTGATAATATTTGTTAATATTTCCCTAGAATTATATGCGAGTAACTCCTATGCATTCCTGAAACACCTGACACCATATAGCGCCCACCTATACTTGAAATTCTTGCGTAATGCACCTGAAGTGACCATTCCTTTGGGCAATTCTCGAGGCATTCTGTAAATGTTGTGCTAAATAGCGCATTTGGCTTGTTAGCTCCGAGAATTATGTGACAACTCTATATTGGGGCTCGCTCTGGGTTCCCTTCTCGCCCAGGGGGGTCCCAGCTCCCTCTCTCTCTGGGCCAAGTTAAGGCGATAAATATTCAAGTGTAAATGGATATGGGCACAAGAGCCAGGCGGGGGAGTCTCAGCCCAGCAATGAACTAATAAAGGACGGAGAGAGGGGGGATATAGACATAGACGGAGCCCCAACGCCGACGCTTTATTAGCCAGACTTTCTTGCTTCTTGGTATATTTTTTTCGTTGTGATTTTCTTCTATTATTATAGCCGTAAGAGCGCGCGCCGCAAATGCGTTGCCATAAATTTAAAGCTTTGGCCCAGGCGACTCCCGGGAATGTCTATAAAGACATTTTACCGGCAAAGGCGACGGCGGCAACGGCGGCGGCGTCTCCGCTAATGAAGATCAACGAGTCGAGTCCGGGGCTGAGATTCGAACAGAGACTGCAGGTGGGTGGGTGGCCTCTGGCTTCTCCACCAGCGAAACGAACGCATTTCTATGCACATCGCGCGAATATTTCATAAATTTCATTCAATTTTTATTAAACACAAGAAATATGAGCTGCGGCTGCTGCTGCGGAGGACGCAGCAAATCCTGCACCGGAAATCCTCTCATTACGCCAGACTTGTAATTAATCTTTGGAAAATTAAACGGGGAAAAAAAGTACAGGAAAAAAGAAAATGGGGCTAAAACGATGGAAACTTTTGAGCCCATCAGCCGTCGCCTGTACACCTGTTACACTCAGCTCCGTTTTGTATTTTTTGTTCGTTGGATCCGGTCTTTGGGATCCGCCAAAAGGGTTTAGGCTTAGGTTTAGGCTCGTCTGGCGATTTGCCCGGTAAATATTTGCAAATGAGTTTGAAATTAAGCCGGTTTGCTGATTTCCTTCGACTGCCATCTCCCTTTCTAAATTGTATAATTAATTTTTTCCATATATTTTGGGGTTGAAAGGGTCGTCGTGGAAGGGTATCTCGAAAAGGGTAATTTGTTGAACTAATTTATATAGAAAGAGTTTGATATTATATGATCTAGTTTGTATTTTAATTTATTTGTATGTTATAATCCGGCTAGCTAGCTTTTTTTTAAATTTATAAAATAAATAACATATTTCTCTAGAGACTTCTATAAATGATTTTATTAGATATTTAAATATCCCTAAAAATCCCTGGAAATTCCAGTAAATACTCTACTCTTAGGGCTAACCAATGGATCCTGTCCCGCCCATTTGTTATTTATGACCGGACTGGACTGAAGGCATTTGCCAGCTGACATCTTTCGAAATGGACAACAAATCTGGCGGAGAGGCTGACAGAAGCTGGCTGCCGCAGAGATTGAATGGGCAAAAAGTATGGTAGGAGGAGGGGACGTACATAAATTTTTATAATTTCTTCTTTTTTCTGCAATTTTTTTTGTTGCTTTACTCTTGGCCGCTTTTGCATGTCAGCTCAAGAGGAGAGAGAGCCAGGGCCAAGGCGCGCGTCTCGGGTAGCTTGGGGACTCAGACTCTGCCAGCTGTGTCTTCGGTTTCCTTTCTCATCGGCTTGTTGTTCTTTTTGTCAGCTTTTTTCCCCAGCTTCTTTCTGCTCCTCGGCTCCTATTCTTTCTCCTTTTATTTTTCAAATTTTTTGACGCCTAAGCTGGGCGACACTTGAGTGACGCCTTGACTGGCGCCATCTAGCGGCGGCTGCCTGCTGCCTGCTGCCGGCTGCGCGTGCATAACTTGCGTTTCATTATAATGAGATTATCCCTTTTGCCAGTACAGTGTCGGCTCTCCTCCGAACTGCAACAGCTGTTTGTGTTTTCCTATTTAAATTATTTCTTTCCCTTTTGACGGAGACGGCGGCTCTTCTTGTTATTCGAATTGGTTCCTTCTGCTCGCTCCTTCCGGGTCCATGTCCGTGTCCGCGTCCTGTTTTTCACGCTCCTCAGCCACTCTGGCTGTCCGGGATTATTTGGATTGGGATTTGGGTCTTATTTAACTTGGGCAAATAGCTTTTCCTGTTGGACAACTAATTGGAAATGGTCCAGGGAAAGAGAGAAAGAGACAGAGATGAAAGGGAAGTGTGAGCCTGACCTGCTGTCACTTTCAACATTAACCATTATCCTTCCGAAGTGCATTCAAAATAACACGGCTAAATTCGAAGGATGAAGGTTACAGGTTCTAAATTAATTTAATTTCACCTTAAATA
The DNA here is from genome assembly GCA_018904745.1 of Drosophila orosa. Lineage (NCBI taxonomy): Eukaryota > Metazoa > Arthropoda > Insecta > Diptera > Drosophilidae > Drosophila > Drosophila orosa. The sequence continues at coordinate 24,013 of JAEIIH010021584.1, read as the reverse complement.
TTATAATTTTAGCGATCGTTGTCCAGAATATATAGTACACAATATTTTGCTTGGTTAATTCAACATTATAAAACCCATAAAAAATGACACAAAATAGATATTGGAAAACGTATAGCGATGAAGAGCGAATTGAAGTCCATGGAATATATCCTTCAGCTCTTTTTTTGGACAGAAGATAGCCAAAAAGCGAAGGATTGCCTACCATCATATATATTCCGATTAACATAACAAAAACTATCTCAGAAAAGCTTTCCGAATTAAAATTAATGGTTTCTTGTTGTAGTTATAGATTTTTTAAACTCTGATTTGTAAAATAATTTATGTATATACAAATATATTACTTAGATCGTAGTTAAATAATGTTTTTGCTAGAGTAAACACGTCAGCCTGTCTTAACATAAATCGAAAATATGTTAGTTATCTGTATGAGATCTCTAAAATGTTTTATTCAAAACTATTTCCCCCGTCATGTTTAATCGCAGGTTAAGCCTTCTGATTAGCTTTTATATTTCATCTATATGGGATTTCCGTGTTCCCCTTTAAGCTTTCCCCCTGCCGAAGTTAAGTTAACCAACGTCAGCAGCTGTCACAAGCCTTTGCCCAGCCCCCATGGCTTTTTAATTGTACATATTCCGATTGGGAAGATAACCGAAAATGGGACCACCGCCATAGTAAATATTCGAAAAGCATTTACCAACATGTTCGAATTATGCAGAAATGTGTTAGGCACGATGGAAAAACATCGTTGTACATACATTCATTTGTCAATTTATTTATGTTTATTCCTTCAATCATTTCGGAATATTTAAATTGATTGGGTCACGCCAAGGCCGGGCCCCCGGGCCGCCGAGAGGCAAAACTCCAAGCCCCGAAAGCTCATGTTGGAAAACCAATTAGAGCCCAGCGACAAATGTAATGTGGCGGCCGAGGAGACAACAACAAAAGCGACAAAAATAACATTCAGACATCGGCTAACAAGATCAAATCGTGTAATGTGCCTCATTACAACATCATTTTGTACAAATATTTCTCGTTGTGAGTGTGTCGAGTGTGTGTGGTCCAAAAAAAGAAGGTGTGAACCCGCAGCGGGTTTCGAAAGATTCGTGCGAAAATTGGTTTACATTTATTTGATTATAAACGATATTTAAATTGGCTCTTTAAGGGGTTAGAAAATAAATAAAATATGAGCCGAATATCAAACTGAAAACTATAATTATGATCTAATAATCTCTGATAACTATCCTTTATAAATCTTGATAACCTTCTGGGCTTCCAGCCTTCCTTCATAGTACTGCAGATAAATATTTAATTAAATATGTTTCCTTTAAAAAACATACTCAATTAATTGCCAAACTAACTTTATTAATGTTATAAACAAACAAGACTCTGTTGCCCGCCTCATTGAGGTCTTGAAAACTTTGCCCGAGGGCTTAATTTGGACAACGGAATAATCCGGTTTGGATCTGTACTAAACACTAACGCTTTTCGTGGGACTGATGGTGCTGCTGTCTTCCTGGCTGGGGATCGTAGTTGAGAACGTCGAAGGTTAGGATTTTGTAGAATGACACTGACCAGCCCACGTCGTCCATGCCGGGGGCCACTCGCCCGGTCAGGGACCCAGGCTGCGCCATGGCATCAATGGCAGATTGCAGAAGGGGCGCTGAGGATGACTTAGCACCACTTTGATCACTGGGCAAGTTGGAGGGAAAGTTCTGGGCTTGGGCCTGGGACTGTGCATGGGCCTTATTCGCCAAGATCTCTCTTCTCGCCTCCGCCGTGTAGTCCCGTCGGAAGCGGATGAAGATCTCTGCGAAAACTATGCGATGCGGCACGGAAACCACATGCGGCGGAGTCCTTAGTTCGTTGTCCATCCGCCTGATAATGTCGTTGACCTCCACCACCTCGGTGGTCGTTTCAAAGTCCTTGGTGTTCCGCAGGCCCACGAACAGCATGTCGATGAAGGCGTACTTCCGGCCAAAGTTCTGGCGCGTAGCCACCTTCATGGGAATGGCGCGGCGCAGGTGCTCTCTCTGGAACCGGACCAACTGGAGACGCGTGTCGTTGCGGGACAGGAGCATGTCCCGGGTGATCTGCTGGAAGCCCACCGGAGTCGTAAAGTCGCTGATCCGATCCGCCTGCTGCAGCCGAATGATGTCCGTGAGGACCACAGCCGCCTGCTTGGCACCCTCCACGAACTCCGTCTCCCGGAACTCGCGGTCCCACAGCCACCTGAGCTTCCACAGGTTCAGCTTGGTCAGCAGGTACTTCCACGGATTGTGCAGGTACACCAGCTTCGGGATCGTCTTCCTGTGCCCCTCGTGCGCCGAACTTTGGCCCCCCCAGTTGTGCAGATTCCGATGGCTTGGGGAGTCCCCACCACCACCACCACCGTCATATCCGCAGTCCAGTTTCCGCTGAAAGCTGGTGTACTTCTGGACTTGCAGTTGCTGCAGCAGGTGAGGCTGGCACTGAGGTTCATAATGATGATGCAAAAGGGTTGATGTTGATGCTAATGGTTGGCGGTGACTGTGCTTGCTGGCCATGTGGTTCAGTGTGCAATATTTACGGAGAATTTTTGATAGCATCGCGACTCCTAGTGGGGGGCACTTTGCATTTTTGTCACCAAAAGTTTGTACGTTGTCTGTGCCCCGGGGAGAGAAACACTAGGTTATTCTCTGTGTGCCTCCCGAGATTGAGCAATAGAATTGTCAGAATTTTGACAGACACAAAACACAAACACATGCAACAGGGGTTACCTTTCATTAATGAAACTCTTCGCAAAAACCATTCCCAAACATATTAAATCAAAATCATGTTTATTCTCATATTTAACCCAAAAATTCAGATGCGGTTGGGCCTAAAAATGTATTTTTTAACGAAACCAAATCATCCCACACTAAATTTTCGATGCCAGGTAGCGCCCCAAGACCAAATGACATGCCACGATCGTAAAGCATTATTCCGGCCGATACATAAATTATATTGCGACGTGCGTGAGTGTGTGAGGGCCGTGTGGGCATCTCTCCTCTTCGCTCGTCTTCGCTTCGACAAGTGGCCCTTGGCCAGCAGGGGCTTTATGGGGTTAAGGTGGGGGGACTGCCTCTGAGGTCTCACGCAAACGACATAAAAATTAACAATGAAAATGGGGAAAAGAAATGAAAAGCTCTTTCAATGCAATTGTTGCGCTCGGCGGGAAGATGTGTATTTAAATGGCGCGGCGAATTTAATTATGTGTAAACTTATTTAATGGAAAATTAAACAGAAGTTAAATCACATAAGAAGGCGCAGCAGTAGGCCAAGGGAAAATGTTGGTAATAAAAAAGAGAATATTGTGTGGGAAAAAAGAGAGAGAGAGGGATTTGAAGCTTGAAGAAGTTTTTGTGGAGAGATTTTGTAAGAAAAATATTTAACAAATAAATCAAATGGAAATTAATCAAAGTAATTTAATTAGTAGCTTGAAAAAATAAATATAATTGTCACAGTTAAGAGAATGGCTTGGATATACAATTGTTTCTGACTTTTTCAAAGTCTTCATCAGCCTCCAAGCTATGTTTTTCTTTATCAAATTTATAAGGCACGCTTTAAAAATATAAATAAATATTTCATGTATAAGAATTGCATTTATTTTCTTCAAATTACTCGTTTAAACGAACATTTTGTGGCTGGTGAATGGCTTACGCATAGAGAAGCTTGCCCGGGGCCAGACTTCAATGCATACAAAGTAAGCCCCCAACTACTCGAACTACTGCTACTCTCTTCCCCCGAAACCTCTCCCGATTTCCCCCAACTATCTCAACGTTTTCAGTTTATCAATTCGATATCCACAAAGAGTGAGTGAGGGGGAAAAGATACACTCCTCCTAAGTTGACACAAAGTGCGTGGTCGTCATGACGTCGCAGGAAAAATTCAGTTACAGACAAAAAACTGTTCCCAGTGAGTGGAGAGCGATAAGCATCTTTTATGGACCGCCAAAGATAGTGGGATTCGGAAACTCAGAAATTCAGAAATTCAAATGAAAATAAGTAATTCATTTCGCTGCGGTTTTCCTGGAGGAGCATCGTTTATCTTGCTGCTCATTAAATCATTCAGCTGTCAATCAATTTCGCTGCGCTTGTCTGGGATGCCTGCCTTTGTTTTCTTTCTTTCCTCTGATGCACTTCTGACCACCGCCACAGTCTTGGGCATAATTATATTGCCATCATCGTCTCGGTAATGAGTTGGAACGGTAAATTCTATTAGAAGCTGGACGGACAATTCAATCCATGATTGATAGATTGCTCAGTGTGGCAGAACCGAGCTCCCAACAACTAGGCTGAGACACATTCCGCATAACTCGTTCGTTTTAAATTTCGCTTGCTTAGGAGCTGGGACACGGACACACAAAGCCAGAGAGACCCCCATATATTGTTAGCATAAGCGCAAGTATCTTGTGGATTTCCATATCTTTCGGCTCAGTTCAGTTCGCTTGTCGTCGTACCTGTCAGTCGATTCAGGTTAAATCAATCATACCACAAAGACTCCAGAGCGGAGACCTGTCAACACGGCTCATTGTTTGTTCAGAGCGGCATTTAAAAAGACCGAACTCGAACTCGAACTGGAACTCGAATCCAAGTCCCCTCGCCATCCCGCATTTATAGCCTGATATGTGCTATCCTATCGCATCCATATCGAAACCATAGTTTGTAAATTTATGCGCGTATCTCACAGATACTTCGTGCAGTTATTTGCATTTTTCCAATGCAGCTCCTCTAACTATTGTCTCTCCTGGGCTTGGACTATGTGCTATGTTTCGTGGTTTATTCCACATACGGGTGGTCATTTAGCATATTTTGATATTGAGATTTATTGACGCGATTGCTGGAACGTGGCAGCCGGCTGTGTGTAGCTTTGTCGGCACCAAAGCGGAAATGTTTCCGCCCCCGCCACTCGCTCAATTATGTCAAAATGCGATCCAGTCCCCGGTCCTCTGTCCTCTGTCCCTACTCTAAATTAATTGAGTTTGTACCCCGAAAATCGTATCCAATTTCACACTGGGCGCCCCGTTTAGGCAACTTGACCACACAGAAATAAAGCATTGGGCGAGCAAGAAAAAATACAAGAAATGAGCAGAAATCAAAGCTGAGAGCGTGCCACTGGAACAATGCCAAGTGCAGATGGATGGGATTTACTAGGGAACTGAGTGAGCTGCACTGGAAGAAATTAAATTAGAAATTGAAGAACTGGATGGAAAAGACAACAACACAATGAATGAAGAACTGAAAGAAAAAAGTAGCAGCAGGATGAGCAAGTTATGAACTGAGTTAATAAATCAAGTACTGAAATGAACAAGTGAACAATAACATAAAAAACTACATTAACTACTATTGTAAGAAGCAATTAATATCCCTTTTGTAGTAGAAATATTTTTCTAATTAATTCCAATTTCAACACTTTTTCTTTTTTGCTTAAAATACAGCTTTACTGCCATTTTTGTGACAACATATTACTCTCTCTGTATGAATAGAAAAGCTATATGCTTTTACGAAACCTTGCAAAGTGCGCGGAATGTGGTCGCGTCATTGAAATTCGATACGAGACCTCCAACTCAAGAGATCGTGAGGAATTGGCCATGATTTCCATGTACACTTCTAGGGTTTCCAATGCAGTCGCTGCTGACTGTCTGTCACTCTGCGGTGGGGTTCTTCTCTGCTAAAATCGCACACATTTTCAGGTAGTTTTGTGGGCAATTTGTCTGGCAAATCGATCGCCACTACACCGCGATTGCGGAAACAAAGCAGCAGATGCGAATTCAATCCGAATCAGCCTGTCGATCAGGTTGAGGTCGGGTCAGGTCTTTTCCTGGGTAATCGAATACCCTCACGTACATCCGAGATCCTTGTGCATTGAGTCATTTAAAATTCCTTCGACTCTTCTAATTTGTCAGGGGACCGAGCGACCGACCGATCGAGCACCGACACCTAGCGACCATTCACGTGATCTGCCTGCTTTATGGCCACTTAGAGTCGAGTTTCTGGCGGGGATTTGTGATGGGGGAGACGGAGACGGAGTCCCACCACCTGTCACTGGCTGACACTTCACTTGTCGCCTGGCCTGATATGTGGGTCCGTTGTGATGGAACTGTCGCCCGGCTTCCAAGAACTGTCTGCGGACTTTGCACGGACTCAACACCTCAACACGGATCCCCGCCCATTTAACTAACTATCTGTGCTCTGGGCGATCCGCTCCAAAACTGGGCGCTATTTGACTTATTTATGGCCCTAGATACGTATTCAGGCTTTTCCGATTCAGTTTGCGTGCCAGTCATCGGGTGCCACCCAAAAGAAATGTGGGGAAATCCCAGGGTTACAGGGAAAATAACGAAATTAATATGCTCTTTTTATAGAGGTTGTGAAGTAGGTTTTAAATATTTAAAAATATAAAGAAAATCTCAAAATCCCTGTTAGATCAATGATAAAATTCAGCTGCTATGATACAAATTATTATATATCTAACAAATTAATTACAACTTGGAACAATACTCCTCCTTGTAGAGTATTCCCAACCAAAGACTAGTCTATAATGCCAATGAGATCGATTTGGGCTCCTCCTTTTATTTTTCTCTCTGTGCCTGTGTGACTCTCCCACGTCATTAGATACATCTTCGGAGGTCATAATTCACCTCGCTGAAACGAATTCCAACTGCATTACCCACTAACCCCGAAACCCAGAGAATTTCTAGAGACATCAAAGCTAAGTTCAGGCAACACAAGAGGGATTTAAGGTTGCCAGAAAGTAAGTCGTACAATCATATATGTATGTATAAGCACGCTAATATATATATCAGCTCAAAGGGCACAGAGACCACGAGAGGATGTAAACAAAGCCCAGAAATGCCAGAAAGCGCTGCTGACAGTAGCCAAAAAAATATGTCATAAAGAGATACGGTCTGCGTCAATATTGACACAGTCAACAGAGGCGGCGGCGGTGAAAAGGGGACAGGTTTGCAGCAGCAGCAGCAGCTCTGTTGACTTGCAAACAGCTCGTGAGGGAACGAACGCGGAAAGAGAGATTGCCCATTTCACCTGGAACGAGATGGGGACATCCTCCCAGCCGCAGCCACATCCACATCCACAATATACACCATCGTCGTCGCCATCGCCATTATCTTTGTCGTCATCAGCGGGGTAATTTTCATTGTTATGCAGTAAATGCCGCAGGGCAGGCGAACCTCTAAATTTCATTGAGATATTCTTGCCTCAAAAAAAGAGGGTATGTTAAGTATAAGAAAGTGTTTGTCTAGCTGGGATAATTGTAATTAAATTTAGGGATAATTTACTCAAAAACCACATCATGTTTTATTGTTTATCCCTTAGTTCAATCTTAGAAATTCTTCAAATCATTATTAATTATTAAAGTAATTAGCGGAGAAAGGGTTACTTCCCTAATTGAATAAACCGAATATTCTGCTGTCAATCAACCTTTGTAAATATTCTATAAATACGAGCATATGCTACAGAAATGTTTTTACTGCTTAATTCCCCTTTATGGGAATAGATACCCGAGATAAACGCCACAATATTATTCCAAGAACTGTTTTATTTCAGCTAATCCACTCCATGTGGCCAAAGAACTACCCAGAACCCACCTTCGTTTCATCTCTGTGTGTGTCCTGTGCTGTCCCCTGACATTTGCGGATCCACTGGCCACACATAACCCAAAACATTTAGCTGGCTTTCGGGTTAACCAAGTCAAATTGTGCTACTTATTTACACCATTGCCACACCGAGCTGGGAAACAAGGAGAAAATTCCAAAAATTCTTTTATCGCTGGATAAATATTTATGTGTTTTCCCCTAGTGGTCCCTGGCGGCTAAAACCCCAAAATTCGACACGCGCATAACCAATGAGTGTATGAGAGGGTGGGTGGTGCAGCCCAAGACCCCCCATGGTGCGTATGTGACCCATTTTCGGAGAGGGTATTCCTCGGAAGATTTCTAGAGGAGGCTCTCCCTTCTAAATCCTTGTTAAATTATTCAATTTGTCATGTTTTGTGGCACGTCGCGATGTGTGTTGCTTGGCGAAAAATAAAATGACATTATTTTCCGCGCATGTACACGTTTCTGTCAGGTGGACAGAGAAATGCGGGGTATTAATATATGGCACACGGCAAATAAAATTGATTTTAGATATACATATTATTTTATAAATCCTTTCAGAAGAGATGTAGCTTCTATCGAGGGATTTACAGCTGTCTGGAAAATGTACAATGAGTTTTGAAAGGGAAATCCCTTGATAATAGCTTTTTGGGGATTTCAAATCACTCTTAATACAATTTCTCTCTCTGCATACTTTTATATATTGGTTAGAAGAGACTGCCCTCTGACCCGGCATTATATAGTTGTGACAATCTGTTGTAATTGCGCTAATTGCCATTCATTATTCAAGGCTTACGCTTGTTATCTCCCCAGCCCAGGAGTCAGGATCCTGGGTGTCCAGAGAGGGGAGGAGAGATCGGAGGGAGTAAACGAGCTGACAAAATGTCGAACAAAATATCCGCAGGATATTCGCTTGTTGATTTCGCCTGAGACTTTGACAATTTATTTTGCGCATTTATTTTCGGCTGAAGCCGGAGGCAGCCAGCAATTGTAAATACAGATGCAAATATATGTGCGGACTATATTTCCCATTTGTTTATTAATAATGAATACCACGCACATTCGCATATTTGCTTATTTACACAGGCGCTCATACATACATATGTATACATATATCGAATATAGAAGGCTCGGGGCCCGGGGCCCGGGTATTATATTTCCCTTTTGTCATTTGCCTCGCTCCATTCGACATTCATTCATTTCGCGTTATGCAATTTTCGCTCAAGCACAAGTGCTCTCGCCCAATGAAAATTAAATGGAGGAAAGGATAACGGAGCAGCAGCTATAAGCGTTATGAACAATTTTAATTTCATTAAGTGCTAAAGTGCCTGGCAATACTTTCCAGCTTGGAATAATAAGCTTTGACGCCACTCAAGGCTTAACTCGAGCTCACATGTATTTTTACCATTAGGTGTCCTTTAAATCATGAGAAGAATATCTGAAAAATTTAATTTCAATTTAGTGAAATTCCTCTTAAACCTTCATTGATTGTCGTCCGTCTGCCATTAAAATATAATAACATTTCTCTGCAGTTTCTCTGCTGCTGCAGCGGATGTTTTGTTTTGTTTGCCGTTTAAATATTTAACAGGCTTATCTATTCAGGCAACTTGGAGGAAGTAATCTCCATTGTGTTTGCATTTATCTGCACCCTCTACACTTTCTTCTGCTGTTCCAACAAGGTGTAACAGGTCGCTATTGTCATGAGTTTTGGGCACGGGCACACACTTGACCCAATTAGCGATAGAATGGTGGAATTTAACCCTCGCAACTTGGCCAGATTCAACAAGGAATATGTACTACAGCCGTCGTGCTCTGGGATACATATATCTTTTCACCTTAAGCAGGATACATACATATTTTTGGGAGAGTTTTCTGTATTACAGAGAGGGAAATTGTGAATTCTTGGCACTCTAAAATTAGTATAAATATTTTTTAAGAGTAATATTATTGATAATTTCATTGGTTAAATATTTTTCTAAAGAAAATGAATAGAATTTTTAACTTTGAAAAATACATATTAAATTTTTAATACCAGAACTTTAATACAAAAAAGTTCATACAGTTTTGGAGTAAAGCATTCTGTCTGAAGAAGTCGATTTAGGGTATCGATTTGTCTCTATATTTTAGCTATCTAATTTTTTGTCCCAGTGCAAACCTAGCAATCTCAGTTTGCCGAATCTACGGGAAAATAACAAGCAAGGGTGGTGGTTTTTGCAAAAGGACGAAAAATGGCTGGGTGCAAAAATAAGCAGCAGAGAATAGTTGCACTAACTTAACCTCATTTAAATATTTTTCTGAGCTCGCATTGTGTTGTTCGCATCTCGGCTCTTCTTATTCTTTGCCCTCTTGTTATTTTCGGGACTTTCCCCGCCCCGGCACCTTTTTCCCCCCTTCCAGGTGCATCATCATACATTTTGCTTAATGCCCTCGCGCACTTCACCATAAAGTAGCACACAGGCCAAGTGGATGATGCTGGGACAGCAGCCGGGTGCCGGGTCGGGGGAAAACGCAACGGTTGCATTTTGTATTCAAGTACAACGAAAATTGTTGTAAATTAGTAAAAATGTACACATACCAGGGGGAAGAGAGAAGAGAAGAGAAGAGGAGAAGACGACGACGTTGGGGCATAAAAAGGTGTGCAGCAGGTGAGAGGAGGGAGATAAGCAGCAGTGCCCAGTGAAGAGGCTGCTGCCGGCTACCAACCTACGCAATTAAGCGAGAGCGCAACCCGACTCAGTCTCGGCCAGGGGGAATCCCCATTTCCCATCTCCCCCTCTCTTTCTCCCTGCCTGAGCCAAAGGGATGTAGCGAGTGGCAGGAGTGCTCAGCGCCAGGACTCTCACATAGCTCCTTCTCGTTCACTCGCTCCCTTTTTCGGGCCGTGTGGAAGGTAAAGCCTTTATTGTTTGCATTAAAGAGGCAGCTGCCTGGCCCCTTAAAAGCACTGGAAAAATTATTGAATTTAAATATTACCTAAATATAATATTTATATATTAAATAAAATATAATATATAAATAATATAAAATCAAATTAGAGCTCCAAGGGTTTTAAGGTACGTGTGGCATTACGGTCTTACTTGATAAAGCTCCGTTAAATATATTTTATATTTATAACTATAGCTTTAGTTGGAAAAAACACTTAAAGACAGCTCTTTCAGTAATTTCTCTATAAGAAATAATTTTAATACTATTTTTTTTAGGTGCACTTCCCCTAGCCCCTTCCTCTGGTCCAGCACTTGGCCTTCCCAGCACTTGAGCAACTGCTTCTGCTTCTGCTGCTGCTGCTGCCTCGGCTGCTTCAGCTTCCAAAAAGGCTTTCGGTAACTTAGTTTCCGTCGCTTTTTACAACCTCATGTTTGCATTTTACCTCAACGACGAATGCTTGGGGTCCGAGCAACAACAACTAAAAAATATAAATACAAAAAAATACACAAGTATACCAACAACAACGAGAGAGCAGCAGCAGCTCCACAAGTGGGTTGTCAAGCAGCCCAAAGTTGTTGTCAAGAGAAGTTGTAAAATGCTTCCCAAGTAATAATATACAACAATTTTCGTAGCTGGAAGTGGATTTGGAAAGCAAAATGCTTGCACAAGATAAATATTTTGTTTTCCGCTCTGCTTTTCTACGTATCTTTAGGGGAAAATTGCACCAAGAAGATGATAAAGACGACACGTCTATTGAACTGAAGATCGGAAAAGCTGGAAACCTAATCTTGGGGATTTATGGTCTTAAAGCTGTGATCTCTGGTTTTATGACCCAGCTCATCTTTCTTCTCTTGACTTGATCCAATTTTTATGGGGGAATTCTGGAATTTGAGCCCTTTTATAAGCTCTACTACCTTTCTTTCTGCCTTTTTCTCTCTCTCCCTTATCTCTGGCTGAAAACGAAAGTGTGTTTTTGCCTTTGTTAACTCTTTTTTTTATCTGTCCCAGAGATAAGCTTTTGAGAAAGCCTTGTAATCTCTGTGTAAGCGAGCTCAGCGAATTGTGCGTGGTCGATTTATGGCTTGGATTTATGGACTGATCTCTATGTTTAAGACAGAGGCCATAAACACCCACAGAGAGAGGTGTGATTCTTTGCCAAAGATGGTGTTGATGCGCTCATTATGTAATCTACACTATTAAGTTAAAGCCAAGGTTTCGATATCTGAAATTAATTTGAATTAATTTAAACTCTTTATGGCCATGATGCCCCAGGGTAATTCTACCTTATCTAGGGTCTTGCACACACACACTCCACTCACTCCAGAAGGTCATAACAATTTCCCCCCGCACCAAAAACATCAAATTTAATGCGATTTTAATTTTTGTGCCCAGCGCATTTTCCAATTTGATGGCTGGCTCACCTGGGAGGGATATAGGGATACGTACGTATCCCCCATAAAATGGCATAAGGGCAAATAAATATTTCAAATAGTCATAAATATTGTTGATTGCATGGGGGACTGGGAACTGCCAAGGAAGACCTTTTAATTAAGGCAATAAAACGGAAATCGACCACGTAACCTAAGGAAAACATAAAGTTTACATTAAATCCACTTAATGTTCGAACAAAGTGCCGTGAATGTCTTCTTTATCGCCACGTGCTTCAGGTTTTAGGTCGTCCTGCCGCCGAGTCCTTCTTTTTTACCCATCTTCCCTTCCTTTACTGTCTCCCAAAGGTTGATTTTTGCTCGTGTCTCTGTGTTATGGCAACCTTAGGGGCTAGTTTCACAGAGAGAAAATATGGGGAAAATTTAATCTAGTTATATAGGTTTAGGTATTGAATTAAAAATAGAAAAGATAGAGGAAAAATTGTACTAGGAACAAGATAATAATTACTAGGGTATCCTATTCAGTTTTAAAATAATATTTTTGCCTCTAGAATAATTCACAAGCCCGACAATAATTTTATTTAAATTTGTATAAATATAAAATATTATTTACTGCTTAATATTTAACACAAATATTTATTATCTTGGTATTATGATGATGCCTTCTAACCAACAATATTCCCAAGGAATTTATATGTCTAAAATTAATCCTGACTTAATTCAAAACCCCTTGAAATACATTTCTCTCTCTGATGAAAAGCTTGTCTTCATCGCCGTCGGCAGCTTATAACTCAAAATGCTTTTGGCCAAGTGAGCAGCCGACGTTGACGTTGTCCCTCCACCTGGTCTAACCACCACTTCCTCCGTTCTTCGTGGGGGTTGCTCCCCCATATTTGATTTTTATTAGCCTCCAACTGAGAGGCCGTGTCAGAAGTTGGCGCCTTTGGCGTTTTCCCTTCCTCCGACGCCCGGCTCCTCCTCCGCTAAGCCACATTCCTTCCACATCATCGTCGTCATCCGACGATGGGGTCTGACTGGCCATAAAAAAACATTTGGACCCAAGGTTGTCCAATGTTGATGTAAGTATAAATTAAATATTTCGTGCATTAACGCTCGAGTGTTTATTTTTGCCTCCGGGGAGAGCAGGAGCAGAAGTGGGGTGGCGTTGGGAAGGAAAGAAAGCCAGCCAAGAAGGAAACTCATTAAATTAGCAATGTCGATTTTAATACCCCGCCCACACGCTTCACGCTCCACACCGTTTGGCGCTTTTCCATGCCATTTTCCGGTGCCTGGCACTCATTCGTTTTCCTGGCTGGGCAGCAGGATGGATTCATGAATTATTCACCCTAAAGTTGACAGAATTCTGTGCGGGAATATCTATCTATCTGTCTCTCTGGCCGCCTGATCTGATCTGACTAAACTGCACTGGGTTAAATTCGTGACAAACCAATTTCCCAACACCCACAGCCACCCCTAACATTTCCTCTTCCTGCTTCGTTGTGTCCATTTTATTTATTTCACATTTGTGTCAATGAGCTAATTGAAGTGAGCCTGGGCACGGAACAGGAAGGAGCAGCAAAAAAAATTAGGATGTGGTCGCACTATGGTCACACTTTAAATGATTTTATTAAAGTTTGGTTACACTATTTAAATTACAGTTTTGCAATTATATTAAAAAGCGAATTTAAGTAAGAAACATGTTTTATCTTAGATTTCATACCTTTTATAATTTAATTAATTCAAGTTTTTAATGTTGCATGCGAATTCCTAAGTGGAAAGTGTGACCTGATTGATTAATTATTTTCCTAATTCGATACACATGTTTCCCTGACCATTAAGTTAAGATATGATTGATCACTTTTTCGATTTATTTCCCCTTGAAGTGCCACCAAAGGGCTCTTCAAATTCGATGCTTCTAATCCAAATTGGCCAAGGGGCTAGGTTAAGTGCGACGACTGTGGCAGACAGGCTGCAGGGGGCAGGGAAGGGGCATTGGGGAAACCCACTGGTCTGGTCAACAGACTCCACAACTCTGACCTCTCTGACTCTTCATGACCCAATGACACTTTGACTAATTGAAAACTGTCAAATTGCAAATGCGGTGGTCGGCCGGTCGGTCGGTCTGACTCTCTTACCTGCCTTTGCTTCCTACTTCTGCTTGGCTTTCTTAATTGAATTAACTCATTAGACGTAAATATCTGTACATCCATCTATGCAGTCCGAGTTGGGTTTACCTGCAGACCAAATATTTCAAGCATTTTTCATTTGTACAGAGCTCTGTGTGTGCGCCTGTGATTGTGCGGCAAACATTTTGGTCAAATGTCAGTTTGCGCAAACATAGCTGCAGGCTCATTTGGATTGGTTTGCTCTGGGATTTATTAATGACGTTTCGTATTGAGGTTAACATTCATTTAATTTATTTGAGCATCCCGTCCACCGTCGACCCACCCCTCTTCGCAATTTGTGCATTGTGACGGAGACGAGATTGAAAATCTCTCTCGGTTATATTTGTGAATTGCCGGTGGAGATAATTAATAGCACGTTGCGAGTCGACACACCAAATTTGCAGCTGTCACAGAAACAATTTGAAAGAAATTAAGATAGCCTTTGGAGTATCTTCAGAGAATAAATATGAAATATACTTCAAGAGGACTCTAGATAACCCATTTTGTAATGCTTAAGCTTCCCTTTAGCCAAGTTTCAGATGTTTTTACCCAACCAATATCGAAATAATCTAAAATTAGTTCAAGAAACCAATCACAACTGTAACTCAAACCTCAGCAAAATCCCAGAACCTTTTTCTATTAACTAAATCAATTTGCGAGAGAGAACTCTAACCGACAACTTAACTCCTCTTTTAGGCAAGTTTTTCAGGCCATTTCACTGGGCGGCAGCCGCATAACGAAATCAACAGAAATCTGTTCGCATTTTTTATATAAATGGGCCTCTTCTTTTTGATTGCCATTTTGCGGATTATCTTTTCGGTCTGATTGAGAAACCTCGCACTCCTCGCAGAAGGACTCGCAGGGCAGGGATTCCCCATAACTGATGATGATGATTCCATTTGCGGTTTGAATAATTTTCATAATTTAAATAACAGCCCCCAAGTCGCCGGCTGCAATACCCCGACAGATAGTCACTCACTCACCCAGTTAGTCCGTCAGGATCGTACTCGTACTCTCACTCTCTTTTATTTTTGGGAGGACACAGCTCCTGCTCCTGCTCCTGCTCCTCCTCGTGCAGGGCGAGACAAAACAAAAGCGAGAGTGTAAATCACAGAGTGAAATGATAAATGGAGCACCGACTTGTTACGCATAAATTTTTGGGCCAAACAAGGAGAGAGTTGAGGAGCGGACGGAGCGAAGGTCGTCATGTGCGAGAGGTCCTCCGACTATGCCACTTTCCTCAGTGAAAACAATATTTCATTACATTTACATATTCTCACTCAATTTTCATATTTTCGCATTCTTGCTGGGTGCCGAGGCAGGAAGGAGGAGGGGAGTCAAGTGGATCTTGTTGTTGCCTGAGCCTGCGCCGCCTTTTGTTTCCATTTTATGGTAATGCCGCCAAGTCCTTATTCCTTCCCGTACCCCCTTTTCTTTCCTGCTTTCTTCTTTTTGGCCTGACATTTTCCAACTCCCATTTTGGCGCCCTCAAGTGTCGGTTCGCTCGCATTTCGTATGTCAGCATTTTAAATAGGCTTTTCATGTTCGAATTTTATTGTATTGTTTACGCTTTGCATTGGCCGCACTCCGCTCGGCTCGGCTCCACTCCACTCCGCTTTGTTTTATTTTATTTCAGTGTGTATTTTTTCTGTCCCGGGCCGGGGACGAGTCCTCGAGTCGTCGTCGCATTGCCATGTCCGCAGGCTACATTAAATTCCGCAAGTTGTATGCAAAGTCAGGCAGGGCAGTCTCCTCTGACTCTCAACTCTGGCCTGACTTTATTAAATACAAATATTTTCCTTGCGGGGGACAATTGTTTGGCCCACGAAGCGAGGGGCTCGTCCTCGGTATCCTCGCTATCCTCGGCCTGTGTGCGGATCTTCGTCCTGACCACATCCCTTGAGCAAAGTCTGTGGCTGTCAAGGACAACACATACTGCTTGCTGGAACTGCAGGTTTTCTTTTACATCTCAAAGTGTATACGAAGATAGTATTTCTTTTGAATTGGTTTCTTTCTGAGCGGGAGACATTACTGCTAGATGTTGTCCAGAGAGGACACTATCAGATTTTTTGATAAATAATTAAATTAGCAAAGGACTATTTACATATTTGACTTATGTAAGTCATTAAAGGCGCTTTAAGACCTTTCGGAGGCTTTGAAATTTATAGAAAGTTAGCTAACCTATTCTTGCTTCAGAAAAATATTTTAAAGCTTACTTTTACACGTTTTATACATTTTTATAGATTTAAAATCGCCAGAAATACTAATTTATTTAAAAACCTTCAACATCGAGTACTTATCTCTTAAGTGCATTTTGAATTCGTTGCCTTTCTCCACTCCACAGGACATTTCCTTCCCATTTTCCCTGATTCCTGCCCTTTCACTTCTGCTTGTTGCCTTTTATTTAAAACAAATAAAATGCCCAAAGGCTTAAAAAAAAAACGGCGTACAGCTGCAGATTCAGCAGGCCATCACAGATACACACAGCAACACACATCATCAATGCGTTACAATCTCGCAAAAAAATAAATAAATAAAAATATAAAAAAAATATTAAGAGGAAGCAACGACGCATGCAAGCGAACCCGGAAAAAATCGTGAGAGAAAATAACACGAAAAAATTATATATATGAAAAAAGGGGGCGGCGAAATCGGGTGTGGACAAGCCTGTGTGGGTTCAACGCGGCGAAGTGAAGTGAAGGACGGGATGGAGGTGTCCTGCGGAGTAACCGTGTGAGAGTCAACGAATATTTCATTCGTCATAAAAACATTTTGCAATAATTTTTGCATTTCACTGGACCAACTGCTCACGGTTTATCCTTCTTTGCATTGCCTCGTTCAATCCACCCCCACGCACACACACCGCTCTCATTTATCATTCTCAGCGGCAGTGATGATTGAAATATATAGCAGAAAAAGAGCTGGGATATCGGTAAATATAATTTATAAATATTTAAAAGTTATTCATTTTTCTAATATGATTTGAAATAATATTAAAAAGCGTCTGGGGAATTATTTATTGAAGTTTAATTTTAGAAAGAATTTAAAACGGTTTCCTAAGCGTTCTGCCTATCTCCTTAAGTAACTATTTAATTTAATTTAAAGTTCTTTATTATCCTCATACTTATGTGCTGTGATAGTAATTTAATTTATATTGAAAAAATATCAAAGTCTGGCTGGAAAATATCCTATATAAGCATCACTATCCCAAAGAACCCAGCGGGTCATAATATACAGCAGAAATCGCGATGTAAGTAAGTGAAGTATGCAGGAGGAAGGGAAGGTTGAAGGGCAACAAGTGACAGAAGAAACCGGGACAGAGACTGAGTGTGTGAGTTTTATGTTTGGTTTATTCGGTTTTTGGGTTGGATTTCTGCTACTGTTGCTCCTGCTTCTGGTCCTGCGGTATTGCACAATAAACTTTGCTTCCAGGCAACGCAATCCTTTATAAGCCACTTCACTTCACTTTGGTGAGACCGAGCCTTTAACTCACTTCGCATTTCCTTATTTGCCGCCTCAGTTTGTTGGTCAGTGTTGCAGGATTTCTTCAAGTGCTCCCACACTTCTGCTTCTCCAGTTTCCTGTTTTGTTTTTTGCGTTTAACTTTTGCCGTTTTGCCTTGCCTTAAAGGCCTCTTCAGTTGACCTCTTGTGACCCTACAGTTGATGCTTTCAAGTTGCTTAAAAATTTTCGGATTTCCTGTCAGTTTAACGTGGGAGTTTTAAAGCAAAAAGAGAGAGAGGAATAAGGGTAGAGAATAATTCTTCCCCTGGTTACCTATAGCTTAATGTTTATTTATCAAATTTATTGTCAACTATCAGCATCCCAAGAGACTGAGAAACATGACTCACAGTAGTCCCTGTGTGTTTCCAATAAATCCCATTATTGACCCCTAGTTTTGCCAAGGCAAAGCCAAGTTGGTAATGAGTTTGAATCCCAGACAGAATCCGGGACAAAGGTAGGTGTGTCCCTCTGTTCCTCTGTTATCCCGCACATGGTCTTCCCTATCGCATGCCAGTTATGTCCTTTGCTGCGTATGTGTCGTCCCCTGTCCCCCTGTCGCCAGTGCAATTTGGCCCGATATGATCTGAATTGACACTCGGCCAGTGAAATTTGTGCCTAATTTGAGGCCTCAGCGGGAGCGAAGAGCTCAGTTCCTGTTCCTGTTCCTCTGCTCTTTCCCTCTCTGGTCTCTGGTCTTCCTCTGCCTCTTACTCTTCCCTTCCTTTGTGCCATGTAACATCTAAACAAAAGATTAGCTGCACTCACCAGGGAAGTACACTGGGGGAAATATTTAGAAGCTTCGTAGATCATTTTATAAAATGTACCATGAAGCTAAATATTGAATAATCATTAAGCTAATTATTTGAAGGTTAAGAAGGTGTTTTACAAGGAGCCTCTGGACAGAGCATAAATTACCAAAAGAACATAGTTTTCCTTGGCTTTCTGCTAGTTGGAAGGATTAAAATATCGTTAAATAATATATAAATTCTTCCCAGATTTATTACGACTTCGTTATGCATTTTTTTCGAGTGCTTGGGACCACACAATGGAAATGACACGAACTGCAGTCATCTAAGGATGGATGAAAGGAGGGAACTGGATGGGATCGGGATCCGGTACGGGAACGGGAATGAGAATGGGGTAGCATGTGCACGCGTTTAATGGCAGCAAACACAACAGAGCAGAGAGCAGCAGCGGCTGAGAGTCGGGCAAAAACAATTGTCAACAGACGTGGAAACGTGACCAACGAATTTTACGCACAATTTCACTTTATGCCAGAGTGTCCGAGAGTCCGAGGCCGGGGGTCCGAGGGTAACAAAGCCAGGCCGTGGCCCTTTGACAATGGCCAGCGCAAAAACAGAGTCGAGTCCAGTTGCTCTCCTCGTGGCCACCACATTTATTGTTTAGAGCATGGCCCAATCCTCGACCATTCGGGAAATCCAATTAGCCATTGACTCGGCCGCTGCTGCTGCCGACCAGGAAGTTGAGTCGCGATCGCAAAATATGATTCATATTTGCGCACTCTTTGTGAATTTACCTGACACTCGACCAGGCCAATCGCAAAAGGTAATCGCCACTCGGGCTCAGTTAGAGGCGCCTCTCCTTTTGTTTTTTTTTTGTTTCCTTCACTTTGTAGCGAATCGAGGAAGAAGTTTTGACTTATCGCCGACAGGCTTCCTCTGCGATTGCCGATAATTGCCTAGAAGGCACCGTCTTTTAAGAGTCTTCAGGCCTCCTCAACTATCCGTAAATGGAAGTTCTTGAGTTCGTTGACATTCTATGGTTATTGATGAAGGAGTTTGTGGGAGGAAGTCCGCCTGGTTGTGCATGGAATGGTCAAGTGTCGAATGGAGCTAAGCTTATGAAGCTATGGATCGTAAAAATGCTTGAACTTCTAGGAATTTGCAAAATGTGAAGCCGGAAAGAGTTATTAATGATTGGCCAGGGGGAAAAAGCCATAATTATAAACAGAATATACTACCTTTTGCTTTAAAATGAACTCATAGAACAATATTTCAGACTGGCATTCAATCATTTTAAATATTTGAAAGCCTTTGTTTGTATCTCGCCTCATAATAGTTCCCAGAACTTAAAGAAGTTTCTATTAAGCTTCTCTGTAAACCCCTTTGATACCTAATTCAGTTTAATGTTTTCCTTCTGGAGCTTACACTTCTCCTCTCGCATTGATGGCTTGAAATTTCACCTTGAGTCTCGCTCTGTCTGTCTGTGGATTTCCATTGCAAATGTCGCCAGTCTCTCCCCCCGACTTTGCCTCGCAATCAGCTCTCGCATGTCCAACTTTTTGTGGCAACACATGTTTCCCATTAGCCAATAGAAGAGGAATTTATATATATATACAAGATATATCCACTGAGGAGAGATACAAAAAATAAAGGAGAAAAGTTTCACTGGCCGCTGTCGTCTCACATTTCAGAGTCTCGGCGACCGTCGACCGACAATGAGATGTGCTATGCCGCCGCCTGTAGTTGTTGTTGTTAATGATGATGTTGACACAACTTGTTAACAGAATAATTTATGCGACACTGACTGGCCAAATGCTTTAAAAGAAAAAAAAAAAAAAAGAAACAGCGGGACAAAAGTTAGGACAAGAGCGACGAGGGAATCTATTGCATATTTAATGACAACGGCACGAGAGGAATAGAATCCGGATGCGCGTGCTGAAACTAAAGCTAAAACTCCGAGAGCCACAGAAACTGGAGATCAAATTAAGAGCCAGAGCCCAGAGCCTGGGATGGACTTCAGGGCTTTTCTGGATTTTCCGCCTGCCTTTTGTCATTTGTCAACGTCGCCAGAGTTTCAAGATTTCAGCCAAGCTGCAGCCTCGGCTTCAGGCTCAGCTTCGAGTGTAAAAAATGATAAACGCATTCGCTTATGATGTGTAGAGCTTTCATAAATCATACTCTTCCAAGTGGCCCAGAGATCGGGAGGGAGAGAGGAATGAGCCGGAGCAGGGTACTCCGGTCAGAGGTTGCCACGCGACAGACGTCGCCGCCGCCTGGACAAACAAGTGTCGCTCTTGGCTCCATGCTGAAGCTGATGATGGAGAGTGGAGTGGCTTTCGGAGGACTCTGAATAGTTCCGGCGATTTACGACCACCAACTGGGTCACCAACTAGTCGGTGCCGCAGTTGGAGCTGCAGAGGAGCCTTCACTTGCTGTTTCAGTTGAGCAGCGGAAGTTGGTTAGGTAAATGACAGGAGAATGTTGAAGTACTTTGACCGAATTTTCCACAGCTCAGGGCGTTTACTTAGGGTGAAGGTCCTTTTTGGGAAAATATTTGTGAAAAGTTCAGATTTTAGGGAGACTTTTTTCAAGAAAAATGTTTAAGGTTCTGATTTAATTGTATACGAAAATCTGTGAAAGAGGATTTAAATCGATATTTTAAAGAAGAGAGGACCTCTTTAAAACTCCCTTCTAATTTGTACTATAATTAAATTTTAAGAAACCCCAAAAGTTAGCTGGTTTATTCCCCCAACACTACTCACCCTCATCTCCAATAAATCATGAATTGTTCTAATAAATCCAGTCTAGACTTTCTATTTAAACTCTCCCAAGTACACCACATAATTCCCTTAATTTATAGACCATATATTCAGCTGTTAAAGTTTCGCTTTCAACCATTATGCATGCAGGCCCTCCTCTCATTAAATGGCTGATGGAAATGCCAATCGATATTCGTCAGCAGGGCGTTCTAATAATGTGTTCAACATGTCAGCCAAGTGCTTATATCCGAGGGGTTGGAGTTGGGTCAACACTGGTCAATAGAGCACTTCCCGGCCCCTGAAAGAGCACCCTTGCCGGGGACTACCACTTATGAAATTGAATGTAAACAAAATGAGCGACTCGTCGACTGCACCAGAGCTTAGTTGGGGCGACAGTATCCCCCAAGAGGGCCAAGGCCCCAACCCCAAGCCCAAACCCAACCCAATAGCAATCCCTATCCCCTTTCCGTGTTGACTGACATATCGGCGCCAAGCAGGCAATTAACATGCGATTGTCATAAATTTACTCGGTGCACAGATTATTAAACATTCATAAAATAAATTACCCAGCCAAAGTGCATAAATTCTGAATTGATTTTAACGCATTGTCCGAGACAAAGGAGGGTCCTCCGAAGGAATCTGGTTATTGAATTATAACGATGTCGTCGTCGTCATCGTCGTCGTCGGGCAGAGGGTAGAAATGTCGAGATGGCCAAGGGAAAAGGCATAAACATAAACATAAATTCCTCCAAAGTCTTCGAGCGAAACAACAATTGCATAGAAATCAATTTCAGAAAAGCGTTCAAGGGTTAAATTCCAAAGGGGGGAGCAAATAAATTTTGTAAATGCAGCGAAGGAGGGAAGCCCCACAAATCGGGGGGAGAAAACTATGAGGAGAAGATGCCCGTTTTATGGCATTTGTGGCTTGTCGCAGGGGTTGAAACAACAGACTTTTCCATAGTTTCCCGAGGTTCGGGAGAGGAAAAGTGGAGAAGACGGCCATCAACTTGAATCGAATAGCTATTGATATTTCTACATAAAATATATCATAGCAAAGGGAGTGTTTCGAAGAGTCTTAAAGCTTCAGCCCGGATCTCTGAATCATTGAACGTTATTTATTGGAACTTTTTGAAATGATTTCTAGAGCGATAACCACTAATTGAGGGAAGCTTTGATGGGGGGATGAAGAATTGTAAAATGAGAAATGTTTAAATAATGAAGAAACTTATTTTTGTAGAGTTTAAATACAGATCTTTTTATACAGAACATAAAATCATTATTTTTGTGGTGTTGAACCATTTCTTGAGTCAAATAAATTAAATAAAAATCACCAAAGAGCGTTGATAGAAAACTAGCCACTTAAGCACAGGATCAAGTGGAATGGCAGATAGCCCCACAATAGTTAAAGCTGCTCCTTGCCAAAGTGATTGCATTTCCAGCTAACTGCATTACACTCTCGCCTCCACCCGAACTCTAAGCTGATAATTTGGGCCAGAATATCATTAGGAATTCCCTTTTCCAGGGAGCTATATCCCGGGGCTTAATTCGGGTGCAATCGCACACACACCCAATGAGGGAAGAGAAGAAAAAATAAGAGCTCCCCCTTGTCCCTCTGATGTGAAGTAAAATGAAATTACGAGGAACCAACTGAATGTCAATGTCCTCCCACAAGAAATCCCTCCGCCGCTCCTTATGCTCCTTCTTGATGCGACAGAAACAAAGAGCCGGAATGTATATACAGCGGCATGTACAAATATATATATATTTTATGACATTGCTGACAATTTATGATGCAAATTCCTCACCCAAAAGAGCTGAAGAGACTGAACGGCGATGGAACGAGCAACCTCCGACAAATTGTCGAGAAATTGCATAAAAATATATATACAAAGGCCAAAAAAAATACTATATATACGAGTGTGGTGTGTGTGTGTGTGGAGGGAAAAAACAAATTGTTATGCTGAAATCTGTAATCTGAAGTAGTTGCGGATGCACTCGAGAGATATTTATGGGAGCAGGAGCAGGAGCAGGACAAGGAATAATAAAAAAGAGGGACAGCACACACACACTACACTCCCTGGGCAAAAGGGCAAAAGCTGAATGCAAAAATTGTTTTATTCCAGCTTTTATTATTTTTTGTTTTACTTTTCTGTTGATTCATCAGAAAATAAATTGAAATATTCTTGTTGACAAAACCAGAAAACTCCAACACACACACACAGAGAGAGACAACTTTTTGCTGTTTGCTGCCTTTCGATGATTTATTTAATTTACTAAAACTAACACAACATGGAAAATATTTGATAATAAAATCACGTTCACACGCTTACGGCCACAAATCAATTGGTGCCACCAGAAAAAATGATAGAACCCCGAATCCGAACCCCGAACCCGAAAGTTCATTATAAAATTCGGTTGGGAATCCCCAATTCGTGGAAAGATGAGGACTCATGGGCCCTAGCCTTGGGCTTCTCTCAAATGTATAAAAATCAAACCAAATCCATTTGCAATTCTTTCAACTTGTGCGGTCGGTCTCTCTTTTTCCGGTTAATGCGACAGTGTGTTTTTTATTTCAAAAGTCACACAACAACAAACACACACACACACTTTGAAGGCAAACAACAATTGGTAGCATAATATTTATGGACATTTTAAAATAAATATCAATGCAATATTTTTGCTATTTCAACGGGACAATAATAGTCCGGCAAACGCAACAAAATGTCGGGGGAAAAGAGCGTAATTAACAAAATAAAAATATGACCTTGTTTTGTGTGGAAAAAATAAATGATTGATTGACAAGGATAAAGGCTGGCTTATATTTATATGTAAGAACGAGGGGACAAAATGGGTGTTAATTAAATATATGCAGCTAATAATATAAAAAATACAACAG
>JAEIIH010021569.1:0-13333 GCA_018904745.1 Drosophila orosa | reverse complement strand
ACTGCAAGGGTATACAAACTTCGGTGTTCCGAAGTTAGCTTCCTTTCTTGTTTATATTTACCTTGGATTACTTGAAACTATAAACTAGAAAACTTTAATCTTAAAGGAACAAATATTCTTCAGGCCTTAGCCTCTTTTTAAGCATTAAAACGTCAAGTTCCCAATCTGATCCTTCAAAGGAAAAAAGAGGGAAACTCTTACACATTCATATAAATATTTTAGAAATTTTCGAATATGTCACAGGACTGAATCATTCGATTTCTACCTGGTTATTCCTTTGCAATCCTTTCAGAAATCCTGCAATAAAGGCAACAACCGGCGAGTGTTAAAAGTTTGCTCCTAACTTGCCAAGAGTGCACTTGTAGGCGAAACTTGGGCGCAAAAGTTGGAGCGTGCTCCTTGTAATCGCTTAAGCCAATTACAAAAACTTAACCTCAATTTGTGCTAGGAGATGGGGTGTGCCTGAACAGGCCGTAATACCCACCACCTTTGTCATTATTGTCGCTCATTTAAAGCAGCTTTGTGCAAATATTTGCTCAGACTTTGGGTCCTGGGACCTGTCCAGCAAAATTACTTCCTTATGCCTGGTTGCAGCTGAATGCCATTAGCCCTGCTGACCCACCCACGAAGCCCACTTCCTCTTTCGGCTCTTTATATATAATTAGAAATATATACCTCTTTATATACAACAATTTCTGTAGCTTTCTGTGTCACCTGCTTATTTATGCATTTTGATTTTGTTAAGAACTGATTGCAGCTGCTTCATAATTCCTCTTAGTTCCACAACTTTTTGCAAAGGAAAAATTATTCTCTCCCTCTGGTTAGATATAAAATTTACAGACTTACACCTTTCTCCAAAGTAGCTTTTGTATGGAAAATAGGACCTGGTCGGTCAGTGGGACTTCTGCTCTAGTTATCACTGTCACACAAAATAGGATTGTGTTCAAAGTGGACAAGATAACTCATAGACAAAGTTTTCTTTTATAAAGAAAGGCGAGACCTTTTTATAGAAATCTTGAAAGTCGGCAAAAGGCAGGCTATAAGGGAATTAAAAAGCTAAAACAACAAACGTAATTAACACTGGGCCTTTTCTTTTAACTCCTTTCAGCAGAAAGTGCTTCCATGCGGCCTACTACTACCTGGACGATCCACCGCACCATCCGAATGCCCCGCAGGTGGACTGGGAAAATCCCGTAAAGATCGGCGATGAAATCCGTGCCGCAGTTCCCGTCAACGAATTCGCCAAGCATGTGGCCTCCCTGCACGCCGATGGAGATATTGGATTTAGCAGGGAATACGAAGCGATACAGAATGAGTGCATTAGCGATGATCTGCCATGTGAGCACTCGCAGCATCCGGAAAATAAACGCAAGAATCGCTATCTGAACATAACAGCCTGTGAGTATAGGTTCTTTTTTATAAACATTATTTCTTTTACGAACACAAAACTATACAAATAATCTCTCCATCTTCAGACGACCATAGCCGAGTGCATTTGCATCCGACACCTGGCCAAAAGAAGAACCTGGACTATATCAATGCCAACTTCATTGACGGCTACCAAAAGGGACACGCCTTCATTGGCACCCAGGGCCCCTTGCCCGACACCTTCGACTGCTTCTGGCGCATGATTTGGGAGCAGAGGGTGGCCATCATTGTGATGATTACCAATCTGGTGGAGCGTGGCAGGCGCAAGTGCGACATGTACTGGCCCAAGGATGGTGTGGAGACCTATGGTGTAATCCAGGTCAAGCTCATCGAGGAGGAAGTGATGTCCACCTACACGGTTCGCACTCTGCAGATCAAGCACTTGAAGGTATGTATTTCACTGTGAAATTTCCCTTAAAAGTTCCTAATTAAATTTGCGTTTAAACTTTAAAGCTAAAGAAGAAGAAGCAGTGCAATACAGAGAAGCTGGTCTATCAATATCATTATACCAACTGGCCGGATCATGGCACACCGGATCATCCCCTGCCCGTACTGAACTTTGTCAAGAAATCCTCGGCCGCCAATCCCGCAGAGGCTGGGCCCATAGTCGTGCACTGCAGGTGAATATATAACATATATAAATGCTATTTCTACATGAAAATAAGCGCCATGTATTTGTTGATATAATATATTATCATATACGACTTTTATCTATGTAATTTCTGTATCTAAACACTATCTATCCTTATTTTTATAGCGCTGGCGTTGGTCGCACTGGAACCTACATTGTCCTGGATGCCATGCTCAAGCAGATCCAACAGAAATCAATTGTGAATGTCTTTGGCTTCCTGCGCCACATTCGAGCACAAAGGAACTTCCTTGTCCAGACCGAGGAGCAGTACATATTCCTGCACGACGCTTTGGTGGAGGCCATCGCATCCAGGGAAACAAACCTGCTGGCCGAGCAGGTGGAGGAGCTGAAGAACTGTACGCCGTACTTGGAGCAGCAGTACAAGAACATCATCCAATTCCAGCCGAAGGACATTCACATTGCATCGGCCATGAAGCAGGTGAACTCGATCAAGAATCGCGGCGCCATCTTCCCCATTGAGGGCAGTCGAGTGCATTTGACACCGAAGCCGGGCGAGGATGGCAGCGATTATATCAACGCTTCCTGGCTGCATGGCTTCAGGAGATTGAGGGATTTTATTGTCACCCAGCATCCGATGGCGCACACGATAAAGGACTTCTGGCAGATGGTCTGGGACCACAATGCACAGACTGTCGTGCTGCTCTCATCGCTCGACGATATTGTGAGTATATGGGAGGTAATTTTCTCTTGAATTCTTTTATAAATATACTGGATTTCGTTAGAACTTTGCCCAGTTTTGGCCGGATGAGGCCACGCCCATCGAGAGCGATCACTATCGCGTCAAGTATCTGAACAAGACGAACAAGAGCGACTATGTGAGCCGGGATTTTGTCATCCAATCGATACAGGATGACTACGAGCTGACGGTCAAGATGCTGCACTGTCCCAGCTGGCCGGAGATGTCGAATCCGAACAGCATCTACGATTTCATTGTCGATGTGCACGAGCGCTGCAATGACTATCGAAATGGACCAATCGTCATTGTAGACAGGTGAGCACAGCCAAGCTTTTACTTTACTTTACTTAGTAAATAATTACCAATGGTTAGCTAGCTCGAAGCTGTTTAATACTTTACAACTTCCTTTTTATTTTTGATAAATCTTTTCTAATGAAATTCTCTTTGCTTTTAGATACGGTGGCGCCCAGGCGTGCACCTTCTGTGCGATCTCATCGCTGGCCATCGAAATGGAGTACTGCAGCACGGCGAATGTTTACCAGTACGCGAAGCTGTACCATAATAAGCGGCCCGGGGTGTGGACCTCCAGCGAGGATATTCGCGTCATTTACAACATACTTTCATTTTTGCCTGGCAATTTGAACCTGCTGAAGCGCACGGCGCTTCGGACTGAATTCGAGGATGTGACAACGGCCACGCCGGATCTCTATAGCAAAATATGCAGCAATGGTAATGTTCCACAGCATGTCATTCTGCAGCAGCAGCTAGGGATGCAGCAGCAGCAGCAGCAGCTACAGCAGCAGCAGCAGCAGCAGCTCAACCTGACCACACTCCATGATACACCGCCCGATACTAATCCAAGCCTATCGCCCATTCTGTCATTGTTACCGCCCGCAGTTGTCCCGCTGTCCAACTCATCCACACCACCACCACCATCATCACCATCCCCACAGACCATCATTGAACTGCCCTCACCCGCAACTCCAACTGCAGCTTCGAATACGGCCACAACTACACCAACAATTCCAATCACATCAACAACAACAACAACAACACCTTCACCACTTGCTTCCCCAAACAGTTTAACCCATACTAATGCCAATTTCCATAATGTTACTAATGTCAATGCTGCTAAACTCATGGAACTCGAACTGAATTTCGAACAACAACAACAACAACTGCAACATCAACAACAACAAATGCTGGCCCGGATTCAACAACAAACGCAACTTCAACAACAATACAACACGCATCATCAACACAACAACGTTGGTGAATTGCTGATGAATCCAACGAATGCTACAACAACCGCATTGGAAATTTTGCCAACATCCTCACCAACGTCGTCACCAACAACCACAACGATGGTCAACAACAATAATATTGATAACAACAATATTGTTAATAACGTCACAACAACAAATGCAGCAGCGACAGATGCTCAAAACTTAGATATTGTAGGTTAAACTAAAGATAAATTTACAGAGAGAAAAAATTAAATCATTTTATAAATGTTTAAATATAAATATTTAAATTTAAAATTAAATTTAAATTTAAAACCATACGATTACGTATAAATAGCGATGTATTTATTAACATTTAAGTCGTTTAAGCGAGGAGAACAGCACATAAATTATTATTCATTCGCCGCGTAGCAAGCTCATGTTTTAACTTTAATTTATTACGCTCAGTTGTTCTCTATATGTACTATCTAAATTATTTCCTTTTCCTGTCATTTATATATATATCTATCTTAAATTTAAGTTTTTAATATAAATATTTTTTACAACCATTTTAGTCAGAGGGGGAAAAAGTCAATCGAAAATAGTTTTGAAGCGAGAAAAGAGCAAAAGTTAATCACAAATTGAAACAAATGGTAACGTAGCAAAATGCACAAATCGAACGAGAGTAGAATTAAAAAACAAAAACAACAGACATTTGTCTACATAAAATATAAATATATAAATACGAGTAACGATTCGTTAATGCAGGTTAATGCTGCACAACACACTTGTGCCATGATTTCTTAAGCTACCCACAAAGCAAGCTCCTATTAAAGTAATAATTATTAGTTGAATTTATCGAGTTAACTCTTTGCATTTCGAATTGATTCAATGTCCGTCCTAGTATCTGTTATCTTTCAAGTTCACGTTTTCTGTTCACAAAAGAAACTCAAGTTATAAAAATTGGAAGGCGAATTTAAAACAAGAAATCGACTTATTGGCAAAAAAAATAATCCGAATTAGCAAAAGCACTTAACACCGAGCACACACCACACACACACATCACTGTAAATCCCAAAAGTAAAAGCCGCACCAAGAGCACGAGAGAACATCACGGAAAAAAATTTTGTAAATAGAAAAGCTAGGTCCAGGCAACTGAACTGGATCCAAAGTATACTCCTCTTCCTGCAAAAGCTAAGAAAAAATATTGTAAAATAAAAACCCTACAGCGATAAGTTAATGTAAAACTAAAATAAAACGCAAGCAAAAAGTATTACTATAAATATATATATAAACAACAACAATTCATGTGAAGAGAAGGGAGAAGAAAAAATAGAGAGCCCCGAATGCATAACTCGACTCCAGTTTTGTTTTGTTTTTCTCTTTATTCGATGCACACGGGGTGTTATCACATTCGCTGGGCGTAATCGTAATCTGTACAGTTCTTAAAGTTAGCCTCGTATGTGGGATAAATATAAAACACTAAAGCTTCGCACTCTGAATTGCCCTAGCTTAATGCCTGTGTGTGTGTGGTAAGGAGAGGAAAATCTCTATGCGATTTTGAAATATCTTTAAAAAGGCGTGTCAAAGTATGGTCCCAAATTTAGGACATCTTTTTGTTTAAATGATGTTTCAATAGCGCTTCATATCCTCCCCGCAGTCACACACACAGGACAAGCGTAGAGCGCAAGTAAATTAGTAAATATTTTTACATTTTATATGTAGAAGAAAAATGAAGCGAAAAGTATGAAACGATAAACAAACATGTTTTAAAGACTGGTTTTTTGTACACTTTAACTTAAATAAGCATGGTATACTGATTATGTAAATGAACGTAACGAAATGTCAACAAAGGTCCTTCAGTTTCCTCTTAGATTTATCCCAATCGAATGTAGTCAGAGACTACTGGATGCACAGTTGATGGGTTTCTATCCCTTCGATCCTGATCTTATCAAAGCGAGAGAGCATTTCAATCCAATCATTTGTCAGCTGTTACCCTAAATAGGCGGCTCTACATATTAACCAACCAACTAATGACCAATTTTTTGTGAGATTTATGTTTCTTAGGCACTAAAACCCGACTTAGACTAAGGTAATACTTATATACGCTCTAGCAGGCTTGTAAATTCTCATACTGACAACCAATGCTTCATCTGTAATATAACAAACCAGAGAATCATATTATTTCGATACCAATTATTGGAGTAACTATGCATTTTAACTGTTGCAAAAACCAAACAAAAGCAAAAACACATACATGGTAAACTATAGATGGATATTTCTATATACACATTATGTACAGCCAAATGAGGAAGCTTAATCAACAAACAGAAAATTACGAGTAATCAGGAGTTCTACAAATTAAAGAGAAGCACACCAGACACACTTTTCGAGCAAACGGGGAAACCTTTCCACGACTAAACTACCTTCACACATTTAACTAAAGTAAAAAAAAAACGAAACGATAAAACAACAGATTATCTAATTGATGGTGTTATATGCAATTTATAAATGTGATGAATGTCAAAGTTAAGAGTATAAACCATTTAAAAACAAACAAAAAAGAATATTAATACAGAGATTCGATAAGAGAGAGAGCGAGCTGAAATGTAGTGAATACGTACACAAGTAAGCAAAGCATGCCCACGATTTTAGAGCTAAGCATAAACCTAGATCAAGATGAATATTACCCCAGAGGCAGACCATAGATTTTAAAGACACAGAAAGGTAGGGTTAGGGTCTCTCCCCCCCAGCTTATAAAAAACAAAATAATTATATATATATATATATAAATAAATATATGTATATGTATGGTACACCTAAGCTAAGCGTAAGCCAATGAGAAAATGGAAATTATGAAGCTAATGATAGACAAGGATAAAGAAGCGTCGAAATAAAGAACACATCAAATTGCAAGAACAAGTCTCACCTTTTAGCTGGGCGCTTGTGTTTCCACACTGAACTCCACCTGCATGAGACCAAAATGGCTGCGGGGCAGAATATCCGGCGTCCAGGTGAGCAGCACTCCATTGCCGGCCTGTTCCTTTGGTGCCGTTTCGAAGATAATTTTCGCCATGTACAGCCTCAGGCTGGCGTAAGTCAGACGCCTTCTGGCCGGGCCCTTACTAACCGCTGGACGCACATAGGGCACAAAGTATTGGCCATCCGGGTGACGCTCAAAGGCACGCTCCAACTGCAGTTCAATATTTGCGGTGCTGAAGATGCGCTTGACGATGTGCGAGGTCGTAAAGTGCCAGGTGTAGCGGGTAAGACCCTTGTATCGGCCCGATTCTATCACAGTTATCTTGTCCAAAGGCCGACGCTTGATTCCCGCACTGAAGCACTTGCAAAAGTGCGAAAAGGTGTCCTGAAATTAAGGTAAATATATTAAATATAGTTTAAAAGTTGTAAATGTGATATTTCATCTCACTCGGTGCACATGAAAGCTTTGCTGGACCAAGCGTTTGGTGTTCCCCGCCTGAGGGGTTTCCCGGGGCTCGAGGGCATCGTTTAGCAGCTCAACCACATGATCCAGCCATGCGGAGTACGCCAATGCCGGCTGCACGGATGCCTCCAAGCAGGGAGTATCGAAGATTTGAGTTGCTGCCGCCACAGCTGGCTTATTCACAATTAATGCTCTTTTGGCCGGCAAAGGCGGTTGCTTTCTGGACTTTACTTCTGTCACAATCTCCGAGGCCTTAACGGGAGCCCCCTTCTTGACCATCGCAATGGTGGCCAACTCAATGGGCAGCTGATCGTCAACCACCGCAGGCGAGACAGCCTCCGAAAAGATGGGAGGAGCGGCCAAGATGTTGTAGGGCTCACTGATCAGCGGCAGTTCAATGTCCTCGCTGCTCAGGTCAATCTGATCCGTTGGCTGGAACTGGTCCATCAGCTCGATGTTGCAGTCGGTGAGCTCGATGGGCTCCGCATAGACATCGCAGTTGGACAGCAGCTGCGAATCGTTGGCGTAGTGGATGAGGGCACTGCTGCCGTGGTTCGAGGCACTGTGGCTGGTGTTGCAGGCCGCCGCCTGCATGTTGTCCAAATTGAAGGCGCCGTCGGACAGATCGGGCAGGGGCAGATCCAGCTGATCGCCAAAGACCAGAATGTCCACCTGGGGATCAAAGTCATCGTCCTCCATGTGCAGGCTCAATCGCAGATCCTCGGCAGCGCCATTTCCGAGGGGTGTCTCCAGCTGCGATGGCATCCAGAAGGACTGCAGGCGGCTGGTAAAGTGTCCGTATACCCGTTTGCCCTGCGGCGAACTCAGGATGCCCGCCAGGACGAGTAGGAGGTGGTCGCAGATCTCGTCCTGCATCACCAGAGAGTTGTCCGGCTCCACGATAATCTTTAGCTTGCGGCAGGCGCAGGCATAGCTGGCCGACGGCTTCCTCTTCGAGCCATTGGCCAGGACGGTGACGTGCAGTCGAGCCGCTGGGCAGGACTCGGAGCGTTCGCACTTCACCGCAAAGGTGGTGGCATTCAGCCGCTGGACAGCCGGCAGGTGCTCCTGCTCCTCGGCGTACTTGTACAGCTGCCAGAGCTGCTGCTTCTGCTCCTGGCTGATGTTCAGATTCCACAGCACCTCGCGGGACACGCCGTAGGCCTGGGCCTTGGGAAACTCTGGGCCCAGATCGCGGCAAGTCTTGACGTGCACGCAGTTCTCCGTGGCGGCCTTCACGCCGGACTTGTGGCAGGACTCTGCGTAGCACACAGCCTTGCTGGACACCACCGCCGCATCCGGCTGCAGGGACACGGTCACCTCCTGTATGACCACAAAGTTTCGCGGCTGCTGCTCCTTCTCCTTGGTTCGCAGCGAGTAAACCGTGGATCCTGGCCGCAGGGACACCAATTGCACGGCGTCAAGAACATTCCTGCGCTGCGGACACTCGGTGTTCCGGCAGAGCTGGGCCCGATTTCCGTTCAAAGCACCGCAGTGAACACACTTCCGAACGCCACGCATCGTTTTTCGCGAACTTTAACCGTGGAAAACATACGTTTTTCCTTATTTTTTCACAATTTTTAACCGATTCTTTACATTTCCCGCGCAATCAGCTGATCGGACTATCGTTATCGCTAGCCATCGCTAAGATAGCGGGACTACAAGCATGCATTGGGGATATTCCAGAACATTTGTTTTTTGAGTAGTCGCCAGCCCTGCGTTGCATTAAACCGATAACTTTTGTACGAGTTAAAGAAATCGGTTATTTTTCTGATCTTCCGAGTTTTAAATTGGAATTTCTTAGCTTAAACGAGATGTCGCATCCTTTGGATGCCCAGCAGTCACGCGTCCGCAAGTACCCCTTCGTAGGCATGCAGATTTCCGACCACAGCATACTGGACACCATCGAGGGACGGCACAATTGCCGGCTGTGCCATCGCTCCAGGAAGTTCTTCTGCTACAATTGCTACATACCCGTCGGCGAACTGGCGGAGGATGTGCTGCCCCAACTGGAGCTGCCCCTGCTGGTGGACATTATCAAGCACAAGAAGGAAATTGACGGCAAGAGCACGGCCGTGCACGCGGCTGTCTTGGCGCCGGGACATGTGCGAATCCATACTTTTCCGGACATTCCGGACTATCGAAAGGAGGACGGAGTCGTGCTGATCTTTCCCAGCGCCAAGGCGGCGACGGTGCCGCAGCTCTTCGAGCGCAACGTTCAGCTGCAGATAGGCGAGAACTATGGCCTGCCCAAAGGCCATCACATGGGAACCATGCTGCGCCGCCGCATGGACGAGGTGGAGATCCAGGGGGGCGACGACAAGCCGGAGCCGGAGCTGCGCTGCTGGAAGCTGGACAACCTGCCCATTCGCCGGGCCGTCTTCATCGACAGCACGTGGAACCAGAGCCGCGGCATTTACGCCGACGAGCGAATCCGAGGCCTGAGAACGGTGGTGCTGCAGAACCGGCTGTCGCAGTTCTGGCGCCACCAACGCGGCAGTCCGCGCTGGTACCTGGCCACCATCGAGGCCATCCACCAGTTCCTCCTCGAGGTGCACATCAACGCCTGGGGCCTGAGTGCCCATTACCGCGGCCTGGACAACCTGGAGATAACCGAGAGCTTCCATCGGCTGGCCGAACCGCTCAAGGTGGTGACTTCGCAGGAGAAGGCAGACCGAGAGTCGCCATACAGCGGGCAGTACGACGACCTGCTGTTCTTCTTCGCCAACATGTACGATCTCATCCACAAGTACTACGACCACAACGAACTCATCGCCTATCGACGTCCCATTTAGTGTTAATAGTTTATATTCTTGGATAGAGTGTGAGAAATACACGATTTACGCCTAACTAGGACTATTACTTCTTCTTCTTCTTGCCCTCGTCGCCGGACTCGGAGGTGGGGGAGGACTTGGCGGAGGAGCCATCCGTTTGGATGGGTTTCTGCCACTTGAGGGGGTTGCGACGGAACAAGGGCCACGGCGGAATGGTAATCTAAGAAACAAGGTTTTTCGGGTATTAATTTCAGATGATTCCAGTTGGGACTTGGCCCGAGGACACTTACCAAAGAGGAGAGCAGGAAGCCCACTCCCAGGATATACACAGTTTGTGAAAATTGCTGGACAATTGCTCCGTAGATCAGGCCGATAACGCCGAAAACTGTGATGATGAGCCGGGACCAGCGCTCCGCCTTTCCCTGGCCCACAAAGTCCTGCGGTTTAGAGGATTATTACAGATAAGTTGTGGGTTATAGTATGTCCAGCAATCACCCACCATGTGCGTCTGTATGTCCAGCATTTTGTATGTGAGATTATTCGTTAATTGTGGCTACTTTTTCACGTAAACAAATTTCGGGATGCGGCACGTCAGCAGTAAGTGTACTCGATTACTCGATTTCAAGAGGTGCCAGCTATCGGTTGTTCGATTGTACACTATAATCGAATTCGATTCATTTTTGTAAATGTTAAACTAGTTACTAATCAATTTATTTTCAAATTATATTAAGACGATACGTACATGATACAATTATAAGCGTCTGTAAATTGTAATGTAATAAAATAGAATTTTACATATCTAAGCACGTTTAATTAATAAAATTAAGTCACTTATTAAATTAATTTGAATTTTCAATAATTATTGAATTATAAGTTACAATAATAGTTCTTTGGTAATGGCTGGGTGACTAGGCCTCAAGGCCTCCAAACTATTCTTTCCTCTGGAGTATACAAAGGACTGACCAGTTGATATCGCTGGTCCCTAATGGGTACTCTGATAAACGAAGAGACGCTCGCCCTAAGGCCCAAGGAAATAAATAAAATATTTATTTTCGATAAAAAGAACTATGGCGAATAAATGCGGAGAACATTTATAAAATTGAATTGATTTTCATGGAAGTCGATTCTCGAAGAAGCTATTTATTCTCGAACACCAACTGGTGTCGCAAGGACAAGTACCAAGTACCAAGTTTACAAAACACAACTTGAATGCGGCGATGCACATATAAAAGCATTATAATAACATAATAATTCGCAAACAGTTAAAAACAAAATACAAATTTGTAAAAGTATGTCATGATTTAATCAATCGTTCGTTGTTGCTCAGACATTTATTTGTACAATGCGTTTTGATGGCGGCTCGAACCGTGGACGTAATTGATATGTGTTATTACTAATAAATAAGTGGCGCTTCGTAAGGCTACGATTAAATATATAAGGCGAATGTGTGTGGGGAATGTCTTGGTTTATGCTTAATCCATTCCAATATGTTAGGTTGGCATTATATTCCAGTTCCTTGCTCAGACCCTTTGCGCTTTTGTGCGGCGCAGGTTCACAATGTTGATCACACAGATGGCCAGCCAGGCGAATAAAGCCAACCAGGCAAAGACCAGGGTGAAATACAGACAGGCACCGGTATTAATGCGTCCATAGCGTCTCCGTTCATACGAAATGCTCTCCACCAAATAGTCCATAAAGTCGAAAA
The DNA here is from genome assembly GCA_018904745.1 of Drosophila orosa. NCBI lineage: Eukaryota > Metazoa > Arthropoda > Insecta > Diptera > Drosophilidae > Drosophila > Drosophila orosa. The sequence goes on along the minus strand of JAEIIH010021569.1, from coordinate 1,430 downwards.
CGGCGGCACACGACAATCGAGACTTGATCACCGGCACTATATTGCCAACGCCCTGAATTTCCTTCAAAAGCGATTCCCTATACTGTTTGCAGGTCACCTCAAATCCATCGGTGAATATGGCAGAGTAGATCAACTGATAGATGGCCATGATCACAGAGATGACGGTGGCCGGGAGCCCTACCAAAGCAATAATAAGTTAAAATATTATTAAATCTGTAAAATATTGTTCAATTGTGGCAAGAATACTCACAATAATAAGGGGAGAGGCCATCGGGTGTGAGTTCTGACTCTGTGGTTACCACAATCATGTCACCGGATCTGTTGAAAAAAATTAAGCAGGATAAAAAATAAATAATATATTAAAGGTATGTGCCAAAAGACCCCTGGTAAAAGTGCTCAATGTACTAATTTCTCAATTCTCTTCTCGAGCGATCTTAACTACTTTCAATTGTCTTATTTGGCAATATCATTACTCATACGCAGTGTGGTCACTATTAGCATAAGGCCTAATTAGACGTCTCATCTTGAAGAGCGAATGTGTGTCCCGGTTAACCGATCGATTAACCCACTTGACCCCCAGAGACAGTCGCGTCGGAATTGGAATTAGAATGTCCGGTTCTGGGACCACTCACCGCTGCCTGATGGTGGCCGTGCCCGCCTTGGGCTTGCCCCGCCCAATGCACATCCGATATCCATGGTAGATGCCCAGCACGATGGCAAAGATCAGCGGCAGCAGCAGCCCATAGGTGGCGTAGTGGCAGTAGGCGATATTGCCGCCCTCGAAGCTGTTGTACGTGCTCCGGCTGTGAAGGACGCAGCCACAGTTGGTGTCCGGACAGGCGTTCAGGACATAGCGCCAGTGAGTCCAGGCCACCGCCGAGGTGATGCAACAGATCAGCGAAGTCACGATGGCCGTGGGGTACAGAAAGGATAGAGCTCGCTCCGCGGAGTACGACATCTTGGCAGCTCAATGGATGGGGTGGTGGGGTCTGAAATAGAGTTATACAAAATGCAAGATTTTTATCATTGCCTTTATTTTACGCCAAAGTACTTTGGTGCGTGTCTAAAACTAAAAGTAATCAAGTAAAAATCTATAAGGATTTAAAAACGATCATAAAAGGTGTTCAAATTATCTTTTATTAATTCTCTAAACTGTTTATGAATTATATTTTTCCATATTTTGACATTTTCATTTAAAAGTTGTTACGCTTATAGTTTTAAAATCTCATTAGCCGGTGTTTCTGATATTTTTCAGTTTTTATGTAGAAATATTTCTCAAGTGTTCTTGTATAATTTTAAAATAATCATATAATTGAAGTGGGACTGTGAGCTTATTAATTCCATCTTGGGATTCAAATTGGTTTAGACTCAATTAATTGGGCATTTTTGAGCTGTAATTCAGCATAATGGTAATTGCACCTAATTTGTTT
>JAEIIH010021562.1:0-16445 GCA_018904745.1 Drosophila orosa | reverse complement strand
GAAATATCTGTACATAATGCTCTTAAATTACTTTAATTAATTAATAATGTTCTCAAAGCTTACATTTTAAGAAGATAATCTTAAATAATAATCTTAGTATTCCAATTCAAAGGAAAATCTAGCGAACCCACTGTGCCTGGTTCGACGCGCGTGCTTAGAGTCACAAAGGATATAAAACAGGCAACTGCCAGCAGCAGCAACAACAACAGAGGCAGGAACAAGGAAAAAGCATAAATAATCTTGTAGTTGTTGTCGCAGCTGAGGCAGAGCTCGAATTGAAATTTTATGAGAAATTGTATTAGAGAAATGCTTTGTGGAATCACACGAGACACGGGCGACTGACTGAGTGTGCGAGTAAGTTCGGAACGAAGTGGAATGGAGGATGGGAGGGGCAGGGGGCAGGACGGGAGAAGGGAAGTGGGAATGTGGAATGCGGAAAAAGGGGACGCGCATTATGGCGGTTCTCCGTGTGTTCTTCGACGACGTCATCGCCAGTCCTTGCTATTGCTGTTGTTGTTGGTTCCTGTTCCTGTTTTCGCTTTTTACCGTTCAGTCAATGACCACATTGTGTACACAACTGCAGCGCTGCGTGTGTGAGTAAGTCCTGCCGGAAGTTGACGCCGCCGCCTGGTCATTCTCGCTGCTTTCGTGCAAGCTCTCTCCTTCGTCCTGCTCTCTCTCTCTCTCTTTCTCTGTCTCTGTGGTATGGCAGTACTGCTTTGTAGAAACTTGTTTTCCTGGATCCTCGGCCACCGCGCCATCTTTTGTGTTTGCTCAAGTCCTGCCGCGCAGTGTGACCGTTTTTAAGCGCTCTGGTCACGCTTTGATCCTGCCGTCCCCTCTCCCTCTAGCCCCAAACACTCCCCTTGCCGCTTTCCGTAGGCGTTGCCCGACTAATGACATGTTGTAAATTATACTTCTGCTCGGCGTTTTTTTTTCGCCGTTCGCTGTCCATGCTGCTGTAATTACTCAGCGCGGGTTTCCTTTTCATTTCTCTCGCCCGTTTTGTTTCGTTTTATAATTTTCTGTTGGTTTTTGTATGGTTTTTTTGCGCCAAGAATGGGGGGAAGCTTGTTATCGAAGCGCTATCACTTAATTATGTCCGGCAGTTGTCCTTTAAAGCTGCAGATGTGATAATTTGTATTGCAGATATGCAGGCAGCGTAAAATTGAGTATTAATAGGGATTTGCGAAATTATATATTCGTGGTCGTGTATATTACATTTAAGGAAAGTGAATAAGGAGCACGAAAACCTGTATATATTTCTATATCTATCCTGGAGCCTAGGATTATGTTGTCATAAATACAGCTCTTTCAAAATTAAAGCTTCCACAGCGTTCAGAACGTTATATATCATATAACTGATAGATCCATAGATTCTAATTTTAGGAGATTCCTGATCCTAAATAGTAAATTTATGGTAATTATCAAGATACTTGCATAGGCTCCCACCGATTTATATGTATTTTATTTTACTGAGACCCTTGAACTTTTTTTGAAAGTACATTTATAAAAATAATTAAACTTATTTTTATTTTTCATTGAATATATTGAATATATAATGGTAATTATTTATTTTTTAAAGTTAACACCTTTCCTTTGAACTATCTACGTATGAACGCATAAGTCACAACTTAAATAAATCATAATTATGTGTAAAAAGAATCTATAATATTTAACAAAGTAAGTGCGCACTTATTTTAGGCGTAAATGGAAAACTAGACTTCTTGGATAGCACTTATAGATCTTGTGAGCTCAATTTCTCCACCGAGAGACTAGAATCCTTCTTACTAACGGGAAATATTTGCACGTTTTGCACTTTGTGCCCTCACTCGTAGTAAGTTAACAATTTAGATCACTTGCAACCTGAATCAGGGCTGGTTCAAAATATTCCCCGGTTATTTCAAGTCTCAAGTGCGTTCCTAACCCTACCTACGATCGCATCCGAGAAATGTAAGCCCCAGATTAGATCTTGGTCAAAATCCGAAATCCAGGCCAAGACAATGCATAATGAGGATTAAGTCTTTTGCGATTTCGCAGCCGGCTCAAAGGTAAAGAAATAGGAACAGAGGGGGCCCCGACTGCGAGAGAGCGTTTCAAATGGCGATTTCTAATGCATTTTCCTTTTGCCACATCTAGTTTTCGCAACGACCCGAAAGAGCAGGGAAAATGCATTGTTCGACGGTCGTAAGGCTGGGTGAATGGATGGTGAAAAGGACGATGGATAACAACTGCCGTTTTTCCTCTCGGCTTGCACTTCCCTCTCCAGTTTTATCCTGCCAAACTTGTTTGCGCCGTCTCCCTCTCGCTCTACACTAATTTTCCTTACACATTATGCTTTGACCAGAGCATTCGCATTAAAAGGACAACGCTCTCAGCGTGTGCCTGTGTGTGTGAGAGTGTGTGAGTGCGAACGGCAGCGAGTTCTGTCGACGCCTGCGTCTGCGTCGTTGCCATCGTCCTGGCATCAGTCTGTGGTTCAGTCAACGCTCGCCGCTCAGACCGCTCAGACATGTCGCGCCCGTCGTGAGTGCTTTCATATATATACATATATATACACACAGTTATCCTCGGAGAGGCCCCCGCCCCCCGGAACAACAAAGTCAGAGACTGGAAAACACAAGACAACGTCGCCATCAGATGTTGCAGAAATTAGTTTGAAACAAAACACGACAAGCCAAAGTTAGTTAAATCGCAAAGTCTAAGAATAGCCGAAAAGTGTGCTTCAAAGTGTCGAGAGCAAACAAGAAATTGTGCAAATAAATTACACTCGAAAGGAGCAAAAGTTAACCAAGCTAATAAAATAACATAATGTGCAATAAACTACAACCAATATAAGGACAACAAGCCATCATCACAGAGCGAGCAGTAACACGAGTCCTTTGCCATTTTGTTGGGATTTACGCACTGAGAGCATCGAAAAAAGAAACAGAAGCGAAAAAAACCATCGAAGCACATCACAAGTGAGTCCCAAATTTCGTCCTTTCACACACACACACACACAAACATGTCAACACACACGCACACACATACTCGCTGCCTTGCGACTCGCCCATTTTAAACCGCTCTTCAACGAGTACCCAGCCCGCTCCTTTGCATACCATCTCTCCCTCTCTCTCCCACTCTCTCTGTCTCTCTATTTCTCCTTCGAACTAGCAAATAGTTTTGCGCACTCGTCATTGCCTCCTTCCCCCTCCCCCTTACAAAACATCGTCGGTGCTCCGCTCTCTTTCTCTCTCTCTCGCTCACGGAACTCGTCGGGTGGTGGTACAGTTTTCTGCTTAGCCGAAAAATTGCGTAAATTTTCATCTAGTTTGCTGGGATGTCTCGCACGGCGTTGTCCTTGTTGTCGCTATCCTCGCCGCTTCTCCGGCCTGCAGAGCTTGCAGTCTGCGTGTAGCGAAAATAGGCAAAAACAAATCCTGAGCCATTGGTATTGAGTGAGAAAATTGTGTCGGGGGACTTGTGACTGTTCGCTTATTGGGCGTTTTCGATCTGACTGTCTTGTTGCGGGGATTACGGTTCGTCCTGGCGGACGTTCCATAATTAATTATCCGCAGTCAGCATGATTTATTGTGATTTTTTAGTGAGAGCTTCACGTATACAGAAATATCTATGTACATTGAGAGAAATTCCACTTTCTCGGACTTTAAAGAGAAATTGTAAGACCAATTGCTCGGTACTATTTCATCGTCCTTTGAAATCGAGATTGTTTGGGATTTCAACGGCTTTTTTGTTTTGATAAATCATTTTTCCTAATTCGATCAAAGAAACAAATAATCTTTAATTGGAAATATTAATTGGATTTGGATTGATGTTTAAAATGAGTTGAGGAAAATTGTATATTATAAGGTTAATCCTTTCTCAATTTCAGTCGATTATCCAGGGTTTGCAATTTGTGGTTCTATAAAATTGGATTTCCGTTCCTATTTGCTTCGAATTATTGGTTAAATTTTAGCTTTGGCGCAAAACCACTGAGTTTATTGGAATTGAGCAAATAAATGGTTCACAAATTTAAAATTTCTTGAATTTCAGCCTTTAATTTATACTTTTAAGGGCGTAATAAACTTTTTTGTTTAACTTCTTTAATATTACTAACTTTGTTCAGCAGCAAAAGACAAGTAAAATTGGTAAGGTAATTGATGAATTCAAAATTAATGCTATCATAAGAACCGATCAACCTTAAACCCCTTCCCATTTTCAGCCCGAGTTCTGCATGACGACATATGATATGCGTATTCAATTTGCAGTTATTTTTAGTTTTTAAGGCATTCAAATGAACGATCGTTGCACTTTCTATGGTTTCCTATGGGTCTCGCTAGCACAAGAGGCCAGCCACTCGAATGGCAGCGGCAACTGCATATCCTGCCAGCCTCTATTTTCCTGCCAGTCAGCCTGCCTGCCTGCCTGCCTGCTGTTGTCGCTACCGCGCCCATTTTGAAAGGCGCTCGATGAGTTGCAGCTGTTCCTGCGTTTCATTGTTTGCTTTGTGGCAGGCAGCCGATCCTTAGCGATCCGATCCGATCGTTCGGCAGTTGCGGGGCAGGCGGGCCGGCGGACAGGAGGACGGGGCATCTGCTCGGGATTAATGGCCCGAACGGAGCACGGAGTTTTAACGCTGCTTCTATCACAGTTACAGATCAAAGCAATAGACTCCCAGAGATTAGTGTCTCGTAGAGACTAAACCTGAGCCTGGCAGTAGAACGAAAACAGAGAGTCGGCGAACATGAAAATGTCAGAGGTGCCCCGCATCATGGTCTTTCGGCCCACCTGGGAGGAGTTCAAGGACTTCCCCAAATACGTAGCCTACATGGAGTCCCAGGGCGCCCACAAGGCCGGTCTGGCCAAGGTGGTGCCACCGCCAGAATGGGTGCCCCGGCGCAGTGGCTATGCCGATCTGGACGCCCTGAATGTCACAATTCCGGCGCCCATATGTCAGGTGGTCACCGGCAAGCAGGGCTACTACCAGCAAATAAACATCCAAAAGAAACCGTTGACGGTGAAGCAGTTCAGCGAACTGGCCAGCACCGAGCGCTACGCCACGCCCAAGCACTTTGACTTTGAGGATCTGGAGCGCAAGTACTGGAAGAACATTACATACGTAGCGCCCATTTATGGAGCAGACGTCAGCGGCAGCATCACAGACACAGACCAGGATGTAAGTGTTGGTTGGGCTTTCCCGTTCCCCATTCCCCATTCCCCCTTGACGATGCATTGCCTTTGCTGTTGCAGAGCTGGAACATCAACAGGCTGGGCACCATTCTGGACTTCGTAAACAAGGACTACAACATCCAGATAGACGGCGTGAACACTGCGTACTTGTACTTCGGCATGTGGAAGACCACGTTCGCCTGGCACACGGAGGACATGGACCTCTACTCAATCAACTACTTGCATTTCGGTGCGCCCAAGACGTGGTACGTGGTGCCGCCGGAGTGCGGCCGCAAGCTGGAGAAGGTGGCGAATCAGTACTTTCCGGCCAGCTACAAGAACTGCAATGCCTACCTGCGCCACAAGATGACACTCATCTCGCCCCAGATACTTAAGCAGCACGACGTGCCCGTCAGTAAGGTGTGTGTTTGTCAATAGTTACACTGTGCAATTGGGTGCTGACCTCACTGTCTATATATCGGACTCTTGCAGATCACACAGGAGGCTGGCGAAATCATGATCACGTTCCCGTTCGGCTACCACGCCGGCTTCAACCACGGCTTCAACTGCGCCGAGTCCACGAACTTCGCCATGGAGCGCTGGATCGAGTACGGCAAGCGGGCGGTGCAGTGTACCTGCAGCAACGACATGGTCAAGATCTCAATGGACACGTTCGTCAAGCGCTTCCAAAGCGACCGCTACGACCTGTGGCTGGAGGGACGCGATGTTGGCCGGCATCCGGAGGATCCCGCCAACGGGACTCCCAGCGCCGCACCCCTGCCGCCGCACCTCGATGTCCTGCTGTGTGATAAGAAGTAGGTTCCCGAACCTCCGGTGTAACGCTGAACTTGATTTTTAAATATCCGCCTCTCCACTTTCGCTATTCCTCTCCTCCGCAGAATGAAGAAGCAATGCAACCCCACCAAGGCCAAGAGCTTTAAGGAGCGCAATCCCGATCTTGACCTGGATGAAATCCAGCAGAATCCCAACGTGCCCGACGACGTCAAGGCCATGCTGAAGGAGAGCGTCCTAACGCTGGACACCGCCGAGCTGGGCCTCGAGGAGGGCGACTACGCCAACGAGGATGCCATGAGTCTGCAGAGTCCCGCCGATCTGAAGACGAAGCAAGAGCTGCTGGAGTACATAGATGACGGCACAGGTGTGTGCTGTGCGCCGTCAGGTGCCATCGCGATTCAATGCCTTAGCTAAACTATAATCTATAACTTCGCTCTTGTTCTTTTCTTATTTCTTCTTCTGTATTCTAATCTTTCAATGTGCAGAGGACGACGACGAGGAGGAGGACTTTAAGCGGCGCAAGCAGAAGCGCAAGTACGACGCCGATTACGATGACGATTGGCTGGCGTCGAAGCGCAAAACGCATTCGAGGAACAGCAGCCGAGGCCGCAGTCCACGCACCAAGGACGACCGCTCCATATCGCCGGCCTCCTCCACGTCCTCGACGTCAAGGGGGGCGAGACGCGGCAAGGCCAGCGGCACGCCCCGCAAGACGCCAGCGAGGCGGAAAAAGGACGCTGTTATCACAACGCCGCCGGTTGCAACCGGCGCTGTCAGAGCTGTACTGCAATCACCGACACCAGCTCTCTCAGCAGCAGCAGCATCAGCAACTCCAACGCAATCTGCAGCAGATGGCGGCGGCGGAGGTGAGAGCAGCAGCTTTAGCAGCCACTGCACTACTACATCCACATAATCACAACAGCTTCTCCTAACCAATCTCATCCCAGCCACTAACCCCTGTCCCCTTCCCAGCAACAGCGTCTCATAGCATTTCACAGCTGCCTCGTTGCACTTCCGTTCGCCCCCAAACTTAGTGTTTTTAACAGCATTCCCATTGTCTATTAGTTTTGCGTTTTAAATGTACAAATACAAATCGTCTAGTTTATTTTAATTGTAAGAGTGCGCCGGAGAAATATACGATCACGCTTTTAAATCTATGCTAAAAACTAACCAAAACCAAAACTGTTTTACTAAAACGCATCGAAGGTGTTTGTTGGTGCTGCTTGGGCCTGTTCTTCTCGCTTGTCTGCCGGCCCCCCAGAATTGTCTTCTCTCGCTCGTTCGCCTGCCTCTCGCCTCTCACTGCCTCACTGCCTCACTGCCTCACCACCCTCCAACCATCCCACCGCTCGCAATACCCTCCTCCGAGTCCAGAGCCCACAGCCCCTATGTGTGCGTGTGCGTGTGTGCTAATATCACCAAGAACAATAACATAACAATCACAGAAAATCCTGGCGTGAATATGCACTAAATTCTACCGATTGCCATTTTCCAGATGCCAAAAAGGAACAGCAGACGCTGCAGTTCATGCAACAGCCACGAAAGTTCGAGGGCAAGATACCAAAATTAAGTGCGGCACCGGCAGGAGCAGCCACAGCAGCAGCGTCTACATCCAAGTCTAGTCAAGAGCAGCAGCAGCAACAGATTGTCTACGTCAACATGTTGCCCGCGGCCAACACACTCAGCGGCATTCCACAGCAGCAGCAGCAGCAGTACGGTAGCACGGACGGCAATGTCTACCAGCTGCAAAACGAGATACTCTGTGATGCGAACGGTCAGGCGGTGACGGCCGCCACGGCCTCATATCAGACCACGGCCAGCAGTCCGCAGCATCAGCAGCAGCAGCAGCAGAATGTTGGAAGCAATGTTGCCGGTAAGTGTCCGCTTTGAACTTGTTTCGCTTTATTTGTTTATTTGTTTGTTGGTTGTAGTCTTTGTGTATGGTTTAACCCTCTTGTGTACTCGTAATTGGTGTTTCAGTTAACCCCTCATTGTAAATACAAACTCACCTTCTTTATGATTTAACCCCACGTCCCACGAATCCGAGCTAATGCTTTCCCTCGTACCCTGAGTGTTGCACAGTCATTCCATGCCATTCCATTCACACTTCACCCTCCGACATCCAGCGAATATTTGTTTATTTATGATTTCCAACTATGATTGGTGCCAAAATTTTGAAAGAACCTAACGTAAAACACTGATGACACACCGAGAACTTGACTTCCATTTGCTGTGTTCTTGTCGCCAAAGCAAACACATTGAACTGAGCGAGAAACTCTTCAAGAATCATCACCGATCTATGCCAATCCCCTTGATTAATAACAAATGCTTATCGACTGCTCCACACACTACACATGTACATGCTCTCGTCTATAATTTACGACCCAGGTCCGTGTCTATCTCTTCTCGAACTCTCCTCACCTATATTGGATCTATATAACATAAATAAATGCACAAATCAATTCAACAGCAGGAACTCCGCTCCGAGCAAAGCGCGTCGAAGAAGGCTCTAAAGTCGTGTTGATCAAATGCCTCTCACCCTGATTTAGTTAGAGATTAAGCTTCCGCTGCAATTCGATTTCCGGGGCTCGAGTGTGTCCAGTGCGACCCATGCGGATGGCGACAGTGCTGCCCATGTACAGGGGCCCCAGAGATTGCAATTGCTTGCCTTAGTTTTTATATGTATTTGCGTTTATGATTTAGTTATTATTAGCAAACACACAGACCACCTCTGTAGAGACCCCTCACTTATTGTTTCACACCATCGACACATCCAGTCGTAAAGAGAGGAGCCGCCAACACACCAGTTTCATCCTCTCTGCTCTGTCCCCCCTGTAAAACCAGCCTCAGTTATTCAAGTACGATTATTTATTTAGATTTATTTAGTACGTATTGAGTTGCGAGTACTGTACCAGAGTTACGATTACGATTGCTGTAAAAGTAGACTTAAGTAAACACAGATTCTACCGACAAACAAAAACCAATTCACTCACGCCGTTCTCCCGAATATCCTGTATCCGTAAATCAAGAGGCACGTGCACGTGGCACAGGTGCTAGCCACCTGTGGCATCTCTGCACGCAGTTGGCTTCATTGGCGAGTAGCTTCATTTTGCACATTTTGCATTCGTTTATCCGAACCTGATTTGAGTGAATTGTTGATTGATTTCGATTTCGACTTCGATTACGAATTGATTTATTGATTTATGCAAATATTACATTCAAACACATCTTTTATGAACCGAAACCGAATATGTATTTTCCAAAAAATATATAAACAAAAGACAATGTGGTCACAACTATTAGTTCGTCCTCCATCCTGCATACGAACGCCAACACCAACGGAGTGGACACAATCACAGCCACCACCCACGCTCAGCAGCAACAACAGCAGCCGCAGTACCACTACATCACCACCACCGGCGAGGACGGACAGACCCCGACCACCATAGTGTTCGAGAACTACAACGGCGGGCTGCCGGCGGTAAGCTCCGCGGCGCCCACGCCCGTCTCCGTGCCGCAGAGCGGCGCCGCTGCCTCCACGACCACCACCACTGCCCTGGTCAACACGGACGGAACGATCATCGAGTTCGACGGCAGCACGTATGAGGAGTACCACGTGCTCAAGAGCGAGCCCGGCAGCAGCGACTGCCTGAGCAACGGCAGCAGCGCCGTGGCCGCCGACATAATCAAGTACGAGCCACAGCACGGCATCGCCGGCGACGAGGAGGAGGACGACGAGGAGGCTGGCCTGCTGCAGGTCAAGTACGAGGAGCAGAGCCTCGAGCACGATCCGGACCACGAGCACGACCCGGACAACGAGCACGAGTACGAGGAGTTCCAGGTGATCAAGGCCGAGGTGGAGGCCGAGGCAGCGGAGCAGGCCGCCGGCACCACCAGCTACACAATCAGTCAGGATCAGGGTCACTCCACGGGAACGACGGTGACCTCGATGGCTCCCAAGGCGGGGTCGGCGGCGGCCGCCAAGCAGAAGCGAAAGCGCAAGACACGCGTCATCGCCGACGACGAGCAGGGCGAGTACCTGGAAAAGATGAGCGTGCGCGGTCTGGACATCGCCCGCTATGAGCACATCATTGACGGCGTGGCCTACTGCCTCGTGTGCGCCAAGAACGACATCTTCAAGACCTTCAAGAACAAGTACAGCTTCCAGCGGCACGCGTATCTCTTCCACGAGGGCCAGAACCGCAAGATCTTCGCCTGCCCCATCTGCAACAAGGAGTTCTCGCGGCCGGACAAGATGAAGATGCACAAAAAGGACAAGCACGGCGACGTTCCCATGCCGCCGTCGGCCACCACGACGCCTCTGAAAGCGGACGGTCCGCCGGCGAAGAGAGCGCGTAACGCTCGCACTCCGCGAGTCCGAAAATCGAAGGGAGGCGATGGCAGCACGCCGGCCAAGAAGCGGCTGGCGCAGATCGACAGCGTTCTGGATGATGTCCAGAACGCAGAGGGTCTAACCGGGTCGCCGGTCAGCGTGAGTCACTCGCAGCACCAGCAGCAGCCCATGCAGCACACCCTGACCACCTCGCTGGCCTCCACGACGCCGCAGCCACAGCAGCAACAGCAGCTGCAGACGCTACCCTCGCTGGACTTCAGCGGGATGATTCTGCCGGGCGGAGCGCAGCTGGCGCTGGCCAATCCGGGCGCCACCAGCTCGGTGGGTCTGCAGCGCGGACCCCCCACACCTAATGGCGGCCAGGCCGCCGCACCCACCACCACGCTGATCTACTCGAACCAGCTGGAGCTGCAGCAGGCACTGTTGCAGCAGCAGCTGCATGGCCAGAGCATCATGATCCAGGACCAGGCCGGCAATCTGGTGCCCCTTCAGTTGGACGGCAGCCAGGCAATATACACCACGACGCCGCAGCGCCAGCAGGCGACGGCGGCGCCCACATATCAGACGAACCAGCAGCCGCAGCAGCAACAGCAGCTGGTGCAGCAGCAGCAGCCGCAGCCGCTGAAGGTGCCCACCAGTCAGGCGCAGCAGTCCCACTACGAGCTAGACAACGTGACCTATCTCAGCTCCACGGCGGCGGCCACCCCGGCGGCGACGGAGCAGCAGCAACAGCAGCAGCACGTGATCGGCACGGTGCAGAGCTACCAGATCCTGACGCCGGACGGCCTGCAGAGCTTCCAGCCGAAGCTGGAATCGGCCGAGCTGGGTGACCTCTGTCCCTACTCGCAGTACACCTTCACCACGCACGCCGGCACACAGCCCACGCTGAACGCGAACGCGCTGGACGCGCAATCGCAGCAGCAGCAGCACCAGCATCAGCAGCACCACCACCAGCAGCAACAGCACCAGCAGACGCAGCTGCTGCAGCAGCAGCATCCGTTCGCCACGCACCACAATCCGCACCAGCAGTTCATGGAGATCAAGAACGAGCTGCTGATCAAGGGCGGCGGCGACACCTACGCCCTGGACGCCGCCTCCATGTACCACCTGCCCTTCTCGCCCACGTCGATGATCAATGCGGTGAACGACGTGAACACCTCGTCGCTGCTGGAGACCAAAGAAATTAGGTAAACCAATCCTTTCCAACTAACTATACCCCTTAGCCCTTCCCCGTCTCCCTTGGCCTTTCCTAGAGTAATTGCGCGCCCGATTAGATTGCCGCTCTGCATCTGTATCTCTGTACCTCTCTGTATCTGTACTATATATGTAATTTCTATCGCTCTATATCTGTCTCCGTATTCCTTTCGTTGAGATCCTCGACGGCGGCGGCAGTGGCGGCGACGACGTTGATCTTTCTATCACGTAGAGAGTCGCCCACCGCCGCCGTACTTGCTACTAAACACCTGCAACTTGCAACTTGCAACACCAGATGGCTGCCAGCGAACACACGAAAACCGAACATATGTGGGAGAAGTGGGGGGGTCTTCGCACACGTGTTGAAAAGTCGAACCAAGTACTTACGTTAAGCATTAACCTGTTTAGTTTTAAACAATAGTATATATTTTAGTTTTATTTTAGTACTCCATTACCTTAGTTCTTACGTACGAATTATAATTTTGTAGCGTTTTGTAAGTTTCAGTTCTTTAGTTTGTATTTTGGCCGTATTGAACATTTGACTTGATTTCTGTGCATTTATTTATTTACCTTATGTACCAGTAACACGAACCCACAGCGGTTGGCCTTACTGCCTCTGTGCTATATTATCTGCTAAGCGAATGCCATCGAATGAATAACCCGAACCAGTAACCACAATAACCATTTCGTTTCCCTTTTCGTTTCGAGCAACAGACTTGTGTTCAAATACGTTTTTTAATGCAATCTTCAATGCAATTTTGTTCTTTTTTTCTTTCTTTTCTCTTGTTTTATTTTATGTACACACAACCAACCCACCAACCAACCAATCAATCAATCAATCAATCAATCAATCAATGAAACCAACAATCCGACAATATAAAACTCGCAAAAATTGAATAATCGTATTTCAAACCGCGTAGCTACGATATATCAGAGGCCGTGCTTCTAGCTCTCTAGAGAACTGTCGACCGCCACCGAAAGCTGCAGTACCAAAAATTCTATCTAAACTGAGTGCGAAACTCGAGCAAAAGCAACGCAAATGGAAGCCAAGCGGAAACAGAAACACTGATCGAAACTTGACGAAACAGTGTGTACACATCACATAGCTATAAAATACTCATTCGCTTGCCTCTTTTGGCTTCGTTCATTCATTCATATTCCTCCGCCATCGCTTGTTGTGTGTGTGTGTGTGATCGACAACAACTGAATTTCAAACAAATAACAACCTCCCCCACAACACAACCAATTCGAGTAACACAATAATAAAAATAATAATAATAAAAATACAACAAAAATGTATAAAAAGTTTAAAATTGGACATTAGTGCAAGGTATGTGTACTTTTATTTATACGCCTTATTTCCTCGTTTGATTTTGTTTTGCATTTCACCGTTTTATGTTTTTTGTAACTAACCAAAGTACTACCTAGGGATCCAAAAATCGGAATCCTAACAATTGGTTTGACTTCTCAAGTGAAAACTGCCGTCAGGACTGACACTCGAGTGTAAAAATTTGTGCATATAATTACAGTGTAGAAATAATCATTCCGCCAATGTGTCCACACTGACCAAATCCTTTCTAACAGACTTAACCTCAAATATCCAAGGGGTGGACATTATCGGGGCTGAAGTAGAGTGTCGAGTGTCGCCTGGCTGCGGTTTCTACATACATACCTCCATAAACAAACATTCCAAATACACCCATCAACCACACATGCCACATTCGATCATTAAGCTATCAGTCATAAGTGCCATTATTATAATTTACTAACCCGTATTAACTTTGATTTAAGCATCACTAACATTCGAATTACATTGAACTCTAAGTCGAGAGCGAACTAATCGAGCTAAGAAAAATCAAAACGAGAGTCCAGCAAACACATGCTAATCAAAATGTTTTTATTTTTTTCTTTTTTCACCCAACAACATTTTACGTTCGTCTGTGTTGTTTGTGCTTTTGTGTTATTCCCTATGATTTGCACACGAAATTCATAAACATGCGACACAACAACCTCAACAACATGCAGGTTCTTCTAAACACCACAACCACGACCAGAAACAGCCAATGTTCAAGCGGCCATACAACACTCCACCACCAAGCAATCACAGAACCCAGAACACGAACAACAACAACGTCCCGAATCAAAATCAGACCAAGAACCCTGTCCGAGATGATTTGCAGCGTCGCCAAGCGGATGCGAATCGCATTTACTACGAAGAAATCATCGTCAAGCAGGCGAACGCTCGTGCCCGCGCTCGCCTTGCCGAAGGCAACAGCAAAGGTTGCAGTCGCAGTCGCAGCAGCAGCAACATCAGCAGCAGCAGTAGCAGTAGCAGCAGCACCGGCAGCTTCGTCGACCAGTTTGCCGAATTTGTTGTGCATTCGTCCAGAACTACTACCACTCCCATGTCCTCCGATCCCATGTCCCATGTGCCGCCTCCCCCAACAAATAATGCAAACGGTGTCTCATCTCTCCTTCCTCCCAAAACCAACAGCAGCAGCAGCAGCAACAGCAGCAACAACAACAGCAACAGCGTGTCCGTAGTGAGCAGTAGTGGCGGCAATGGTCTCAAGGCGACGGCCAAGAAGTCCTCATCAGTCATCCTGCTGGCCCGAGGAGCTGCAGCTGGCAAGCATCCGCCTATTAGTATTCTCAATGGCAGTTCCAAGGTCGCAACCGGAGCCGGAGGCGTAACGTTGCTACGTGTTAACAACTCCAACCGCAATCAACGCCAGGTGATTGTCGCCACAGAAGCAGCCGCTGCAGCTGCAGCCGCAGCCGCGGAGCAAGAGCAGCAGCAGTTGGCCTCCGAGGAGGAGGAGGAGCTGGTCGAGGAGGAAGAGCTTGATGAGGATCTGGACGAGGACGCGGCAGCCCTTGGGGCGCTGTCCTCCTCGACTGCCCAGATCCTGCGCAAGTTCCGCATACCCAAGGGCACAGCCGTGACGGCCAAGTCGGCGGGTGATAACTACCTGGCCATGCCCACTCCCACCCCATCTCCGCCGGGCGGCGTCGTCAGCGTGGTTAGCTCTGGCCTGGACGCTGACGGGGGCTACATCGAAAACGAGGATGACATTATCGAGGAACTCAACGAAGATGATCTGGTCGAGGAGATTATCGACGAAGACCCCTGCGAGGAGCAGCCAGAGCTGCAGGAGGAAGTGCCGACAAGTGCCAACGAACACGACGCACTCGCCAGCGCGGGGACAATGCTGCTCGCTCCTCAGCCCCAGCCCCAGCCGCCGCCACTTCAGCTGCAGACGGTGGCCTCCAACGGAACGGTGACCTGCTTCAATCTGCCGGCCAACACAATCCTGCTGCAGTCGGCCGACGGCAGCATAATCGCCGCCACTCAGGTGCCGCATCCCAGCAAGGCGGGTCATCAGCAGCTGATTGCCCTGCCGGGCAACGTGGCCCTGGCCGCCGAGCCGGTGCCCCAGCCCGCTGCTGCGGCCACGCCTCAGGCCACGCAGACCCTGCTGCTGACGGCCGATGGCACGGCCATTCCCATACTGGCAGCCGGAACTCCCCAGCAGCCGCAGCAGCAGCAGCAGCAACAGCAGCAACAGGCTGCTGCTGCTGCTGCTCAACTGTTTGCCGCGTAGGGGCTAATGGGTGGCCAATTGGGTCGATTTTTGAACAGTGCCACCATAATGCCGACCACGTACTTCTTTTAATCTCAAATTAAAACGTTTAAATCTCAAATTCTTCGGTTGCTCATGGTGCAAAGCTTGCGTTGCTCGCTTAGCTTTCCACTGTCGGCAACGCGCTTTAAGCCTCTGCTGGGGTTTCTCAAAAACACATCAAAAATCGTCACACTTGGCCACCAATAATGGGAAGGAATGGGGAATGGAGTCAGTCCCCTTGCTGTAAACACAATGAATAATAACTCAAACATAAGCAAAGCTACAACTCACTGATATTACTTACTACAATGTTGGATGTGCATAAGAAATGTATTTTTTTATTACCAAACCAAATGCCTAAATGAATTCAAATCAAATGTTGTTCAACACACAGAGACACACACGAAGGAATCAAATATGTATGTACATTTCAAGGCAAACTTAAGAGCAGCTTAATATTAATTAGATTCGTACGCCTAAGGTAACTTTTAAACGCGAAAGTGCAAAGACGTTGAGACACACACCCGAAACCAGTTGTAACTATTTTACCCGCCGTCCCTGTGCGGTAAATATGTTCTAGCCTAATTTAGTGTTGTGAGGACTGCTTCTCCAATGCAGCCGAGAGAGTTCTCCACAAATACCTATATATATTTAATTTGTTCCTTGCTTAAAGAGAAACAGACAGGCGACTATGTTCTTGTAGTATTTATCCAATAAGTTCTCATTCTATTTATTTATTTTTGTTAACCAACCTTATATCCGTGCGCCCTTCCCCTTGTCCCCTTGTCATTATATTTTTTAACGTGTTGTATATTCTTTACACAAATATATTATATATTTTGTATCCGCAATTTTGTTATGCCATTCACTTACAAATAGGAATTCAAGCATAGCGCACTGACCTAACATTACTCTAAGTTCTACTGTAGGATCAAGTATTTTTTTAAACGATTTAAACGATTCTTGCGAAGCCAAGAACCCAACACCACACGACCCAACAACACACTAGGCTAAGCGAAGCTAGAGTAAGCCTAGCACATAACTTGAACCCATGGAAGACAATGATTCAAACAAATAATTATAAATATGTAGTTTAAGGCACATCAAACGAGCGAAAGTAAGCGGCACTTCTGTAAGATATACATACATTATGCCTAAGGTCTAAAACATAACGAAGCGAAAATGTAAACATTAAGCAAACTCGATGTAGCCTACATTATGTATAATAAAAAGTCTAAAGCTAATATTACTTTACATATAAATATATATTTATTATATACAATAAAATAAAATTTTAAAAATTTAAAGCAATAATCGCTGTGTTT
>JAEIIH010021527.1:0-12551 GCA_018904745.1 Drosophila orosa | reverse complement strand
AATTCTACTTAAAAAAGAACAGAGAAAATGTATCAGAATACAAATAAAATAAATATACATGTGCAGAGCAAATAATTAAATTAATTGTTCAATGGGTCAATCAAATATTCCTCTTGAAGGGCTTGCATAACAAATAGTAAATATTTAACAAACGAATGTGGTTTTATAATATATTTTTATTGTGTGACATGACAAGAACATCTGTTTTCCTGCCCTGCAACTTTCCTTGGAGCAAATGTCCTCCATTAAACACATAAAAGTCAAAATAAATAGTAGAATGTGATTATTTACTTATATATTAATTTTATTTACTTGCTAAAAAAAATAATAAAACTTGACCCACACCGAAGTAGCAACCCTCGCTAAGAGTGAACTATGTCCCATGCCTGACCGGTTTTTCGGTATTGACAATCCCTGCGGCTGTGTTGACTCAAACGGAGTCCAAGTCATCGCCAGTGACGCCCTCTGTTGCCTCATCCACTAGCAGGGACACGGGCACGAGCAAGGGACTGGCACTGGCACTGGTAGTGGCACTGGCACTAGAGGATTGCGGACGAGGGTCCTGGCCAACGTAGTTCGTACATGTATTTGGCAAATCAATGGCTGACCGGGTGTCATTAAATGCCTGATCGTTTAATGCCCCCCTCAGCACAACCTTCCGTCCATCCAACCCCGGCTCCCCTCTGAAGGCTGCACCAGCTGCTCCTTCAGTCCAACACCTCCTCTCCACTCGCCACTCCTGCGCTGAAGGATGTCTCGGGTGGCGCTTCCTTTCGACCCCGTCGGTCGTTGCTGTTTATCGTTTCGCACTTCCGCTGGTCAACTTCCTGCAGCGATTGGCCCCGGCGACTGGGGCCAAAATCAATTGGAAATTAATTTCATGCTTTGATTACCGGCCATGACGCACGTTTTATGACCTTGAATACGACACTTTTGTGTCGTCGCCATCGCTCCGGAGTCCGAAGACCGTTGTCCCAGAGTCCTTTCGCTGCCACCCCGTGACACTGCGGCCCCGTGTCCTTCCTCACTTGCTCACTAAATTAGCCAGGCAATGGCATGAATTGAAACGAGTCCGGGGCTAGCTCCGATTTTGTGATTTCTGGCGATGGCTCACTAACTGCTGATGGCCGGCATAGTCTGGTATTGCCTTCAATTTATCAAAGCCACGGCTCATTCGTCGATGCCTGTCAGGTAGGTAGGTAGGCTGGCAGGATGTGGGATGTGGCTAGGATGGGGATGGCTATGTGAATGTCGAGGTGGAGAACGTGAAACGTGGCCAACTGGGACGTGGGCGCCTCGTTAATTGAAATGTTTATATGACTTTTTATGGCCTGCCAAAAAGGCCCATTACGTTAACGGGATTTCAATGGAGCGCCAGCTCCCGAGCACTGATTAAACTAATTCGCACCAATAATTCTCCGTCGAGGGAAAGTGCGAAAAAATTCCCCCGTTGCCCAACTTCAAGGAACTGTGTGGACTATATAGTGAGAGCGAGAGAAGCTATAGAGGTATGTAAAAATATTGCATTAAATTTACTTTGTCCAAGTTTCCCCCGGAGGGAAACGGCGCTGCGTCTTTCACCTTTTTGCATCCTTTGTGTCAGCAAAAGTTTTTCTGCACGTTTGTGCAAATCCATTCAATATGGCTGCCGTTGCCGCTGCCACCGCCACTGCACTGCAACAAATACGGCTTGAAACGATTTAATATTCAGTGAAAATTAAAGCTTACGAAAATGAGAAGAGATTTTAAATATACAGCTTGAAACCCAAAAAAGTTACTTTAATTTAAGGCTTAAAATAGGGTTCCTAAGCTCACTTTTGCTCAGTGCACTGCGGTGCAAGCTCCGTGGATGATTGGGTGGGAGGGGAGGAGGAGGATGCAGGAGCCAGCTCCTGCAGGAACAGCACCTCCTGCGGACAATCTTAGGCTGCCGGCTGCCGCTTGTCGCATGCCAGCTCACTCGTTTATTCAATGCTTTTCTTCGATTCTGCAGCAAAGTTGGATTTCGCCCTTTGTCGGTCGGCCAGGAGCAGCAGGGGGAGCAGAGGCTGGGGTTCAGGGGAAAGCGAACGCATTTGAGGATAACCAAAAGGTGCTTTTATATGCTTAATGGAAAATCTAATTTATGACCTATGGCTTTCTGTTCGTTGCGTTTTCCCAGCTGCCCTCCTTGTCCTGGTCCTCGTCTCCGTCCTCTCCTTCGTCTTCGTCCTTCGACCATGTCCTCGTCCATCGATTCCGCAGACATTTCTGCTTTAGATTTGTATTTGTCCTTTTTGCAGCAGCAAGGAGCAGCTCTCAAGGAGTCCAAATGGAATGGGAGCAGCAGACCAGCAGCGCCAGTCTATTCTAAAACAAATGAAGATTAATGCGAATCGAATGTGCTGCCTTTGTAAGTAGGAAAAGGAGTGCAGGACTGCTCCTCTGCTTCTCCACCATTCCCGGCCACACACCATTCAAAAATTAAACATTCC
Organism: Drosophila orosa; assembly: GCA_018904745.1. Lineage (NCBI taxonomy): Eukaryota > Metazoa > Arthropoda > Insecta > Diptera > Drosophilidae > Drosophila > Drosophila orosa. The sequence goes on along the minus strand of JAEIIH010021527.1, from coordinate 10,077 downwards.
GAATGCATTTATAATTTAAATGAATAACCCAGCCATTTCTTACCTCTCTGGTTCCATTCTTCTTGCAGAGCACTGAGCAAAAAGAATGGATTTTAAGCTTGCCGTAAGTGGTTTCTACTTTTTTTTGGCTGGGATTTACTTAAGAGAATATGTTTAATATGGACAAGAAACATTTGCTATGGTTCTTTATATTAAACATTATCTTATTTAAGATTCTCTCTACCATTTTATGACAAGAAATTGCTTTCTTTTGAGCGACTTCTCTTGAAACTAAATTTAAACTGTTGCAGCAGTAAAAGTCTTGATCTTTACTCTTGAAAACTTCAAGTACTCAAATATTCCATTGAATGAAAGTGTTTTGGAAAATGTTTCCTACTGTAAAAACTATCTTTTCCAGCTCTGTCTGTGGCCATTTCTTTTGACTTGATTCAAGGGCCAAATGAACGGAAGTTTTAGCGCATAAATTTGAATGAAATGCTGGGGCTCGGCTCTCCACGGCTCCTCCAGTGCTGCGATGTGTGGATGGCCAGATGATGAGTGATGGGTGCAGCACGACCCCTCGACCCTCCCATTTGGAAACCCTATTCAATAGTTGCCCTTCTACCCTTTCCCCTGCCAGGGCACACCCATTTTCACCACAATCTGTGCCCGCCCATCCAAACACGCAATAAATTGGCCAAAAATTATGTTTTACACAACTTGCCGCAAATTGCGCAATTCGAGGGAAGTTCGGCAAAAGGGGCGTTACAAAGGGGGGTCTGCCTGGTGCTTTTCCGGGAGGGTAGTTGCAACTGCTGCATTGCAATTGACGGCGATTATCGCGGCGAAAATAGTTTTGTTTGCTCTGCCGCTGCTCGGGCTCTGTGCGCAGTGTTTGTTCAAAGGTTTCTCGCTGGGTCTATTGGCATTTTAAACGTTATCGGAAACTAACCGAAAACTCCCAAAAACTCGACTATATCGAAAGCGGTACTACTCCATGTGTGTGTGCTCCGAAAAATTTATAAGCCCCAAAAAGTTGTTGCAGCTGCAGTTGCGCTTTTTGCTCATGGGTCGCGGGTCGCGGGTTCGCCGGCCCCTGCTCCTCCGATTCCGATTCCTGGGCAGTTCAATTTGGAGCAAAGCGAAGCAATTAAGTGTAAAAATGCGAAACACATACGCGCAAAGTGCACACAAGACCGCCACCCCCGTTGAAGCGCACTTTTCCGCTACGCCCACGCCCACACCCACACTTTCCCCCTGGAAAAACCACGCATGGGGGCCATGGTCGTGTCACCTTCTAAACGAAATGAGCAGCAAATTGGCAGTAAATTTGTTTGCTATTTTTCTTCTGCTTTTCTGGTCGGTTCCAACCATTTGCTGTTTTGCTCGCTTTCAGTTCAGCCATGTTCTGTGCTGTGTTTTCCCCCAGCTTTTCTTTTTAGCCTTTTCAAAATGTGCAACAGTTTTTGTTGCTGTTTGTTTTTCTTTTTAGTTTTGTTACGGGAGCAAAACTAGTTTTCCCAAATAGCCCAAAGGGGCAAGGAGCAAAAAGCACCCAACGCCCTCGATGCGCCCTTCCCCCGCGCCACTTAAACTTGTTCTGTGTGCAAATTTAATTTTTTCGCCGTTTTTATTATTATTTTCTCTATTTTTTTCTTTTCTACTTTGACCAACTGAGATTCGGATTACAGGCCATAAATGCAGCCCGTTGTTGCTGCTGCTGCTGGTGCTGCTGCAGCGGCGACTGCAATAACTCGAAATCAAAACGCAGCGTGCAGTCGGCAGTCGCCAGTCGGGGGCACTCTGTCACGGAGTCGGCAGCCAACGCCCTCCGACCCACCCACAGATATGTGTCCACACACAGGATCCCCATCCCCACCCCGGCACCCTGCATATATGTCCAGTTTTGGCCGGCTGGACATCATTTACGGCTGCCGCTGACACGCGCTGGCAACTCGCCCCGCTGGGCAAACGGTCGATGACGACGGACGACGATGGCAGCCGCCGGACGTGGCTCGGCGGACACCGGACACTGGCCCAGGGGAGGCAATGCAGGGGGGGCTGGCACTCTACCAGGGGCCTAAGGCCGACACTTGAAAAATTTGAGACAACGAAAAGGATTGGCTTTAAACAATTTTGGAGGAATGTACAGAAAACTAGATGATTTTTAGACAGGAAAATGAAACTAACTTCACTTCCCTGCGTTGCACAATACCCTAGTAAGGGTATAAATATATTTCATTGAAGAAGATATTATGTTTGATACTAAAATTATATTTAGTAACCAAAATAACCAGCTTAAAGTAAAATGTATTACTTTTAAGCACAAGGCTCCATTAACCTTATCTGCTTTTCAATTTGTTAAACAGTAACCGCGTTGCAAACTTCTGATAAAGATTTCCATACCCTACATACCTAACATAAGAAGACATAAGAAAATAGTACGTTCAATATTAAAATTATATTTCAGTTACTACAATCTTAAAGTCAGTTGTATTACTCCTAAGCACAAGGCTCCATTAACCCTATCTGCTTGTTAATTTGTTATAAAATTCCACGCTATCTTGGCGTCTTTTAGGCCTTGAAATTCTTCGAGTGCAGGGCCTGGAGGCCTGCATTGGCAACAAATGCCCTAAGTGGCCGGCCGACGCACATAGAGACAACAGGACAGAGCAGAGGACATGGCTTCGCATTCACCAGGAGACGTGGACGGAGGGCGGGGGCCCAGGACCAGGCCCAGGTCCAGGTCCAGGTCCAGGCCAGGTTCAGGTTCGGACCCAGATTCAGCGCCAAGGCAATAGCCGACAGCAACCGCTGGCAGTAATCGACGTCGAGTTGGGGCAATTGATTAGAAGAACTAGCTGAAAAATGTGCCCATGCAGAAACACGAGACAGGAACCAGTCTGCCACCGCCTCTTTGTCCCATCCCGTCCCGCTCCAATCCGACGAGCCGTTCTGTTCCCACATTGAGCCGCCTTCTGGGGAGACCGGACCTGGTGTTTGGAACGAAAATGGATGGACCTAGACCCTGGCGCTGGACCCGCAAATTGGCGAGAAATATTGGCGCACAAATCGATTGGCCAATGAATATGTAGTGGCCAGGCCGGCCGGCAGTAAGTATGTGTGTCCGATGGTAACCCGAGGTGTTGTGCAGAAAATTGCAAAATATATTGCCAGCTCCGAGCTGGCGCGGCATGAGAAATATGATATTAAATATTATGAAAGGCGAAAATGCAGTGCACGTTGCCAATCTTGTTAGCAGCCAATCAGGGATGTAACAAAATAATTGTCCATGATTTGGCCATCATTATTCACACTTTGTTAAACGAGGTGCTTCAATTAATTCAGCAAACTGATAGTTTAATGAATGAGGCGGCTTCGACGAGGCTTTTTACCATGGGGCCATATTTCTTATATAATTATTGGGACGCAATCTGTTTAAGGTTTTAAAATAGGCAGCGATGGGTACACCTAAATATGAATAATAATCTGATAATAATTAAGAATAAACTTTAAATATATTAGGCATAATAAAAGATTAAATCTTGTTAAATAAGCAATAAAAGATTCCATCAAGTTACTTATTAATTCTTATTAACACAGCCTGTAGTTGGGTTATAGTGTTTTTCTAAGCCAACTGAATAATAAATAAATTTCAAGCACATCATATTATACATTTATTAATCTCTATATTATATATATAATAAGTAAACTTAATATATTTCCTTATATAGGAAACCGTTAGCTCCTAAAAGGTTGCCAGATAATTATCAGAGCAACCAGGTGGCGTCTCAGCGTGGCGCCCTCTATACATTTATACATTCTACATATATCTGAAGGGTTTTAGAAGTAGATACTTTGTATATTCTACAGATACATTAGAACATTGGCCTTTTTAATTTAATATTGCAGTTATTTTCACTAAAGCTTGCTTTTATTTATACATTATTCACTACAGTTCGTAGCTAAGCCTTCTAGAAACTCTTCAGCACTCGTATTTCCTTATCTTCTTGTACAAACAAATGCCTGTTGAATTTTCTGATACTTTGAGTTCGCATTTATTAACTACTTTTGCCTCATTGCACAATCTTTTCTTTTGCAATCCCACTCAGAGGTTCTTCAACAAGTGGTCTTACTCGCTTACTCCAGCTTAACACAATTAGCAAAGAAGGATTTGTGCTGGGTACAGGCATTCCTTACCTAATCAGTTGTGCGTCATGTTCGGGGCTCCTACTCCCTGGATTCCCTGGGAGTCGCTGCAACAGCAGCAGCATTTCCCTCGTTAACGAGCTTTTGATACACTTTCCCCCATACTGACCCCTGACTTGATTTCACTTTGATATGGGTGCCAGAAACTGCTGACTAAAGGCCAAGGCAAGGGGGACTCGGCTCCAATAAAGGCGTAAATTAATTAACAATATCGTATTTCCGAGCGCCGCAAGTGAGACCTCTTGGCGAACCGCTCATAACAAGTCAAAATCCGGTACCCACACTCCGGAAACGCCCACCATCCACGGGCCACAATGCCAGATATCCAGTTGCCCCCATATGCCAGTTCGGTTCCCTTATGTTTATTTGCATAAGTAGCTCAGCTACTCGCTGTTTGGGGAGAAACGGGAAAAGGAGCAGGAGCAGGAGCTGGAGCAGGAGTGGAGTGCTGAGTATGCGTGTACAAATTACGGCCAAAAAGAATGGCCTGACAGACAGCCTGGCGATGTCTGCGAGGAGGCAAGTGGGAAAGGACGGACGAAAGGGCAAAGGACCGATTCAACTAGTTGAATGATGTCCTTAATAATGAAGGAGCAAACCAGAACCTTAAATAAACATGACCGCCACTGCCTGTGCTCGCTCCTGTCCTGTCGCCCATCTCGCATTACGGACGGACTCTGTAAGCGGAAATATTTGTTTTCAGACAGTTTTATCTTTCGGGTCAAATCATATGTCATCTTTTGCGTATTTATTTTGCTGGCAATAAATTTTGCAACAGCAACAGCCTCGAGGGGGGGGAGCAAGAGAGGGAGGTGAATCCGACCCCGGACAGACAGGTGGATCCGTATATGGAGATATATGGTATCTGTGCGTAGGGGTTGTCCGGGCCACATTATTAAGAAAGTTTCCAGCCCACTCTCGTCTCGCCTTGTCGGCAATGAAAATTGCGGTTTATGTTAATCACGGGACAGCCGAAAAAAGCGAGCACCGAAAAATTGACAAATTGCTCCGAATGTGTCTGTATATATATGATACATACGTATTTGGATACAAAGTTTGGGTTGCGGGAGTTCTCGACGTTCTCGAGGATTGATTTATGTGTGGGCGTGTGTGAGATGGCGGGCGGCCTCCAATGGGTGTCCTTTTTTGGGGCCTTCTTCTGTCCCGGTTGCAGACAATTAGGCAGACGGTTTGTCAATCCATCCAATCCGCTTTCCCTTTCTCAGTTCCCAGTTCGCCGGTCTCCATGCTCCACTCTCCTTTCTCGCGGTGCCGCCCTCATTCGAATTATAGCACGTAGCAACGTGTTACAACCTAATTAAAATTAAAAAGGACTTCGGGTCCTTGACACGACCGCCCAGCGGGTGGCGGCTGAGGCTACAGAAGAGCCAGCGATACGTCACACAAAGTCAAATTTCGTGGCAGCCCCGGAGCCAAATGCCACTCAGACATGGACGTACTATTCCACACTCGTCGAAAAGTTTGAAAATTGGTATTCTATGATTTGAACTACAGTTGCCGTAGTTTTTAGAAAGATCCTTCAATGATATTGTATGCTTAACACTCTTATTTTGGCATTTTTTATGGCTACTTGAGGCTCTTGACTTAGTCTTATCTTGTTGTCTTTTCATCTTTGAACTTTATGCTTAGGAAAACCTACAATTTCTATTAATTTGTCATCCATTTGAAACCACTCTTTTTCTTCAAGTGCACTCACCGTATTATGGTATACCTATGACCAGATGAGGGCATCTCTAATGTGCACACAAAACGTGCTAATGCTAATGGCAGGGCGAGGGTTTCGCTATGATGGGTGTGGGGATCCGGAGGTCAGGGGTGTTTTCGTACCCGCACACGCCTCGGCCTCCGCCGCCGTCGCCGTTGTCTTGATGTCAAATGTAAGTGGCACTGCAGCCAAGGCTGCTGGCGGTTTGACGACTGAATTCCAGCGGTGTGTCTTCTGTGCGCCTGCATCTATGGATGCATACATCTGCATATGCATCTGCATCCGCCTCAGCATCGCAAATCGTGCACTTGGAAAAAGGTCCTATGATAGGATTTTATAGGTGAAGTAAGTACAATAAAGGGATATCCTTTTTAGAGAAAGAATTGCTGATGGAAAATAAAGTGTGAATGCAACTAGGTTCATATTGTCCTCATCTCAGTAAATATAATATAGTATTAACTATTTAAAGGAACCTAGCCTTATTATATCTTGGTTTGACCTTAAAAAGGCATGTCTAATTCGACCTGAAGCTCCTTCAAATTGTATATCCCAGAAACATCGTTTTCCACTCTGTTAAACCATACATTCTTAGAGATATTATATACATCATAATAAGAATGAGCAGCTTTAGCCACACCACTGCCTTCGAGTGTAGCGAGGCGAGCCGAGGAGCCACACATCCGGATCTCTCCCGGCGGCAGGGCATAACTGTAGCGGTAGAATAGATTGTGTGTACAAATTGAGAGGATATATATTTTTTCTCATTTCTGCAAACTGAATCGCTGTTTGTCGGATGCTCACTGATATTGTAGTTAGGATGCCGAAGGAGGAGCAGGAGCAGGAGCAGGACTCCCTTCGCCACTCCCACGATTACAATCAATATAAATCACATTTACCCAGAGCGAAAATGCTTTCTACTTCAGTGGAGAAGCCAAAAATTCATACGCAACAGGGGAATTTGCTACTTTTTACGATATGCGTATATGTGTGTAAATGTTTATATATATTGTAGCCATACAACAGCAGACACAGTGGGAGGCAGGCAGCAGGCAGAGGGAGCTACGGCTGCAGATGGCGCCTCCCACACTCGCTGAAACTCCGAAACTCTCCCCAACTCCTGCTACTATATTTCCACTTTCGACTTACCACGTCTATTTTTTTCCATTTGGCCAGGATAAAAAAAAAAGAAAAAGACCACGAGCGAATACAAAACCCGAAAAGCAACCAGGCAGGCCAGCAGCAGCAGGCAGGCAAATATGCAACAAATTCTCATTCAAAACACGCACGCAAATTTCTCCAATTCGCAGGGAGAAAGTGGCAAGGGGGATGAGATGGGCTATGAGGTGGGGAAATACTGGGGGATACTGCGATGCGAAACCGATGCAAAGTGTAATAGAATGAGGATCGAAAACGTACAACAAAGGATGGCATAATAATAAAAAATTTAAGATGTGTAAAAAACATAAAAAGAAAATTCATTTGCGCCAAATTTGTGGATTTCACCTTAATCTTTTCATGGCTCTAGCCGCCGCTCTCCACTCCCCAACCCCGCCAACAAAGTGTGCGAAAATCGATGTACCTATTGAGTGGGTTGCCATTTTCCCGCAACAGTTACTGCCGGCCCGGGGAAAGGGTTACGCCCGCGACCCTTTCTTCTCTTTTCTTTTTTTTTATTGGTTTGTGGCCGCCAGGAACAAGGCTGGGGTTTTACTACTGCCAGATCCCATCGTACCCCATCGTATCCGTATCCCAGCGGTGGCCGTAAGAGCTATTTAAGTTGACTTGTCCTGCTCTCGAGTTTTACAATCGCTTATTGGGAATTACGTGCTCCCCGGACTCGGGGCCCCCGCACATGCCATATATAGTCCGTGGCCTATTAGATGATGTAGGCCCCGTAATAAGGAAGCGGCACACACACTCACAGGCATTGTATGGATATACGAAAAGAATCTTAAATTCACACTAGAAACGGGCAACGACGACATGTAGCGGCTATACCTAAGTACTTGGCGAGCTTCAGCTTCAGCTTCAATTGAATTAATTGAAATTCCTCTCTCAACTAAGTGAGCACACACAGAAGACGAATCTGTGTGCTCATGAGAACTTGTAAACACAATCTGCAATCACAAGTTTAGTTCCTTCATTCATTCGAGTCTTAATTTTTAGGCCAGACCCACAGTGTGGGGCATTTACATAGTTCCCTGAACAAATATCAGAGGGAACACAAATAAAAGTTTCTCAAATAAAAAGCTTAGCATTAAGTTATTGTTTCAAGTCCATTCGCTTTAATATTATCAATGCGCAGAGCTTACATTCATTGATTGCCATCAATCATTGTTATTTAGGCAATATGGTAATGTAATACTGTAATAAGGGAAAGGGGTAAGGTTTATCATTTATCGCCGCGATGTATCACTTTCCCTTGAAACGATTTAATGAGAAATTGTATGCAATTACAATTACCAACATTTGATTTCAGGAGTTCTGTGTAATTTAATAATCTCAGCAAATGTGTAAACTGTTTTAAGAATATTTTTCTTTACTAAAACAAGTTTTCTTTTATTTTATTCAACGAATAAGAGAGCATCAATGCCACTCTGAGGACTAGGATTATTCGTTAAATACTCCTTTTTGGCATTTCTACTACATATTTTTTCTTAGACAACGTTTTCCTTGCTTTTGCTAAGCTAAATTATTTATAATGATCTTAACTTCCCCTGGAATACCATTTATTAAACACAGCTGTAATAAATAACCTTTTGCTTATTTACACATTAGAATTCTTTGTAAAATACATATCGAGGGGATGTTTGGATGACCGCATTACAACTGTAAGTGAATACACTTAATTGAGCGTCGTTAAAATGTAATGAAATGTGTGTGAAGTGCTTCTGAGATTAAATAAACCATGGCTTCCACCCCCTGGAGACTGAGTGTGAGAATGTCGGTAATTTATTTGCCACCTCCGGAGGCACTTGGGAGCAGGGTCCAGGCACAGGGCACAGGGCACCCACATGCCCACACTCGTTCATCATCGTCTTGAGCGCTAAAAGTGCATAATGCCAGAAATCTGGAGTGGACAAAAATTGAATCTGCCCCGGCATATGGATATAATCCCACCGAGCGTATTAGTGGCGAATGGGGACCCGGCTGCCTAATCTATTATGTGCCTGGACAATCTGTTTGTGTGAAAAGCCGTCGACGATGGTGATTTAAGATCCGAATCCGAGTCCAAGTCCGAGATGGAAAACAGGCGAGCCAGAGAGAGTGCGCTAAAATAATCTCGCTTGAATGGGGAGGCGGCTTTTTCGAGGAGAGTTTGCTTCTATTTCAATGCCCCTACCCTGCCCCTGCCCCTGTCCGTTCCGATCCTACTTCAGCCTCAACTCGACTATATGCGGGATAGTTCAGATGGCCGGCTTAGTCGCTAATCAACTGCAGCGAGCGAGGGGTGGAAAATGGGAAAGTGGGCGGGGAAAAGCGGCCGCTGTGTGTTGCGGAATTGACGCTCACCAACACTCGCCTGGCCGCTGGCCACGCACATGGGGGCGATCTCACACACACTGCGAGAGTAATGAATTGATGGTTATTTTCAAAAATCCAACGACTGTCCGCGCGATCACTGCACAAATCAGTTGTGGAATCGCCCTCGAGCGGCAATGTTCTCCGCGTTCTCGGAGCTCGGAGCTCGGCTTGGATCTGCCGTGATCATCTCTGTGATTTCAATTCAAAAATCGGTGCTTCACACATTTTGACTCAAGCCTCTGAAAATCGTACATTAGTTATAAATAATAAATTCTATATATATATATATATGGTTTTTTGCACGAAAGTATATATGTTTGGTCAGTTCTCCGAGTGGGGTTAAGACCCTTCTCAGGCGCGATAATCGCAATCAACGAAGTATAATTCCCGTCGTCGTCGTCGTCGAGCAGCAACAGCAATATCTGCGGCAGCCACAGAAACACAGGCGATGATTCTACCCGGCGAGTCGGTGACTCTCCCTATCTCTCACTCTCTCTCTCTCTCTCTCTCTCTGTGTCTTTCTCTCTTTCTCCGATTCTCAGGAATGCATGAGTATGTATGCGATAATGCCAGAAAATTTCTACTAATTTTAATTTATTTTCTCTAAAAAATAAAGAAATATTGCTCATATAAGAAAT
>JAEIIH010021514.1:0-32507 GCA_018904745.1 Drosophila orosa | reverse complement strand
AGGAATGTGTTAAAACTCCTTGAAAGTAATACCTATTCCCCCAAATTCTCAACTGACAAACTCAATAGACCTTCTTTTTGGGTAACTCAAGATTTGAGCCAATACCTGTCCCAAAATATTCGCAAGTTTACTCGCAACTTGCGTGGCAAGTAATCACAGCAGCAGCACCTGCCGGGGTTCTCAGGACCTGAGAGTCGTGGAGTGTGTGCAGGGGCCATTAAACCGAAATTGCCAGACATAAAAACAAAGCTGAAACTTAACCACAGGCAGCCGTAGTCATTAATGCGCTCGCATCGTAAACTTTATATTGCAGCGGGCCGCGTGAGCTGTGCGGACATCCAGTGTGGACCGAAGGACAACTGCCTGGTGGATCTGCAGACGGGCCTGCCGCGATGCGTGTCCTGTCGCCACAAGTGTTCGCGGAAGCAGCAGCGACCGGTGCGTATAAAATACAAACAACTACGTATAATAATCACTGATCAACGGCTATATATTGCAGGTGCACAAAATATGTGGCTACAATAACCGCACTTACAACTCCTGGTGCGAGATGCATAGGCACTCCTGTGACTCCCGCTACTTCATTGGCGTCAAGTCCGCGGGCAGCTGCTAAAGGAAGTCTCTTCCGCAGTTCCAACATCCAAAGATTCTCGTTGTACGTTTTCGTGTTGTAATCGGTGGATACACTTGCACCAAAGACCTTGTAATATTAATAAGATCTTTGATTGCACCACATATTATCGGATTTACACACAGGGCAAAGTATTATCACACAAGAACACATACACACACCCACAACAACATTACGTATTGCAGCAACTCTTAGCCAGCAAGAGAAACCACATATCGTAAGAGGCTTTTGTATTTAACGTTAACGTAGGCTACTCGGTAATTAATTTAAACAATTATTATATTTATTATGTACTCGTTTGTATGCGCCTAGAAAACCACACACCCACACGTCGTCATATTTATTTAACATTAACATTAACTTCTCTCCACTCGGATTGTTCATAAGCAAAGCTAAATTAATTCACTGACTGATAGCTTAACCTTATAGCAAGATTTTTGACTTAATCTAAATACACGAATAGTAACGATGTATATATGAATATCATCTATATATATACAATTATGAATATTATGAATATGTTTTGAGTAATTGTTAATTAAATGTGTTTCCAACATAATCAAAAAAAAGTATTAAATAAATGTCTACTCAATCGCTCTCATCGGACTGATCAAAGATGTCCTTAGCCCGCTGATAACGCGCCTGGGTGATCTTCAAGTTGGCCAATTTCCTTTTGTCCATCGGCCTCGAGGCGGTGGGAACGGCATCAGTATTTCCCAGACCGCTGGTGCCCTCATTGGCAACCACATTGATCTGTAAAGTAATGGAAATTTACTATTGAAGTAGGATTAAGTTAAGTGCTAGACTTACAGGTGCCAGGAGCCCCGCACTGGCATTGGTCTTGCCCAGAGTATCGCCCTTTTGCCAGCCCAGTTTGCTGAGCATTTTAAAGCCCTTGTTGGTGCTGCCAATCTCCCTGTAATATACAATAAATAAGAGTTATAAAAGGTTAAAATAGCTCTACTTATAGTATAAAACTCACGTGTTAACGCAGGCCACCTCGGTCTTTTCCTTATCCGTGCTGCTGCCCACATTTACGCGCCGCGTGGCCGCCCGATCTTTGTAGTTGGGCGCCGTCTGACCATTGCCACTGGACTCTACAAATTCTGAAAGCACAAGTCAACTCCAGCCTCAAGTTTAAAGCCAAAGCAGTACTTACTCTCATTTTCTAGACCATATTTCCTTTGCAGCTTCTTCAGTTGTTCTTTGTGCGATAGAACTGTGCCCGTAGACACTGTGGTTGTGGCCACCACAGGCGCTGGTGTCTCTATCAACAGACCCGGCTCACACAGCCCACAGGTGCTGTTGCCCTCGTGCACATGACACAGGAGTTTCGTCTGTCCCAAAGTAATCACGCTGCCATGAACCAGATCCATGGCCTCGCTGGCCATGGGGGAACCATTAAGAATGGTTCCATTGCGGGAACCCAGATCCAGGCACTTGTAGATGCCCGACTTGGTTTCGTAGTGAAACTTCAAGTGGGCCTTGCTTACGTTCAGGTCGGGAATGATGACATCGTGAGCTCCCTCGCGACCCAAGGTGCCGCCCTTGAAGGTTATAAGATGCAGGCTGCCCACCTTAAGGGTTTCCATGTTTGTCTCCTGCACAATAATGCGCAATGAGGGCGGATACCTTTTGGCTATGTCTAAGGTAGAGAAGAGAGGTGTTAGATGGTTTATTATAAGTACAGAAGCAAGCGACAAAAACGCGGATTTCTTAAACACCTTGAAAGCGTCCTGCGGCCTTGAACACCGGCACACTGCTGTCCTCCGTATCGCTGTTACTGCCGGCGCTGTCCTCGTTGTTGCTGGAATTGGAACTCGAACTGCTCTGCGACAGTTCGCCCTCTTCGGCATCCTCATCCGTTTCATCCGAGCCCGAGTCCTTGTGTCGCCTCTTTGACTTGTGGCGCCGCTCCTTCTTGCGCTTCTTCTTGCCATGCTTCTTGTCCTTCTTTTTTCGCTTCGCCTTGCGCTTGGTCTTCTCCGCCTGATCTTTGGCCTTCTTCTTGTCAGCCTTGATCTTCTTCAGAGTGTCGCGATCTGTGATGACGCCGCCCAGCTCATCAAACTCCACCGGATCATCCTCGGATTCCGATTTGGCCGGTTCGTTTGCCTGAAACCGAGAAAAGAAAAAGAAATCCACGTTTTTATCGCACGTTGTGGGCCTTAACGCTTACCTAATGCATTGCTACGCATTCGGTCTATGCTGAGTTTGTGAAAATCAGCCAAAAGTCTACTATAGGCGCCGTCGCTCACGGGCTGCCCGCCGAAGGGGGGGAGAAGAACATTGGTTAATTGTTAGCCAGCATCAGCGGTCCATCAGCAGCGGTTCACAGCCAACTCACCTGGACTTGGGCCTGCGAATGGAACTCGTACGAGTCCTTGGCATGATCGTAGTTGTAATAGCAGCCCGTACTGCCGTCGTAGTACAACCCATACTCCTGTGAGGAAGAGAAGAGAACAGACGGCAGAGATTAACAACAACAATTCGAGGCATTGATGCAGGTTCGCTGGCGTGCGATAACCCCTGAATGTCACACTGCATCGCGGAATAGAACGGGAACGTCATAAAGATTACGTCCTCCGTTTTATAGCTTATTTACCGCATTATAGTAGTAGCCCGTCTTGGGATCGTAGTACATGCCCGAGGTGGGCTCGTAGACGAAATTGTTTAGGTTCTCGGCATGCTTGGCCGCCTGCCGCATTTCGTCCACAAAGCTGAAGGCGTCGGTGGCAGATACTGGAAATTAAAAAGGGGGTTTGGCGTTAATAATAATATAATATAATTGGAAATAGATTAATACAGAGATAGCATAGATTTAGTCTTTTATAATATTGATGTAAACATCTCAATTATCCCGGAAAAACTATAAACATTAATGACCTTATAAACAGCTCATTAATGTGTTGAAAACATTCAGTTATGACTTTGCTATTGCATTATTCTCTCTCTCTATTAGAATCGTAAATTAGTTAAACTTGTAAAACTTATTTACTTATAAAACCTTGTAATTTAGATTACATTTGGATACGTATTTCCGGTTACCTCAAGTCTAAGCTAAACCATACATCCTGCCTGCTTTCTTGCGCAATCATCGGTTTCCTCTAGATTCTATTCAGTGTCAAGGGCTGGTCGGTCGTGTTGTCTCTGGGATCATTGGTGGCGCTAGCCCGTGCGACATTCTGGCGCTAATCTCTCTCCGGGATTAACGAGCTATAGAATGTTTGACGCACGCTTTATTACCCCGACCTGAGACCCCATTGATACCTCCTCCACTATATATAGATCTAGAGCTGTGGGTGGGCCAGCGACACGTGCAAGATTTGCTCCTTGGAATGGCGTTATCGCCACGATAGCGGACAGGAGGCGTGGTGCGGCTCACATAGAGACAAAAAATGATAGTTTATGACTTTTATTGTCTTCGATATGGTTTCCCAGCAGGTCGAAAAGTGAAATATGGCCTTGTCATTTCCGTAAACGAATTTTGCATGCCCTACGATCGCAGTTTTTGGACTAATATTTGCAGTATTGGGACTGTTAAGAGATATTTTATATGATATGATTTTTTGTGGTTAATTAAAAAGTCTAAAAATATCATAACTTTGCCTAAAAGTTCATTAATTATAGTTGGGAAAAGATAAAAAGAATAATTTTTCTTTATATACTATTTAAATATCTTTTTAATACAAAATGCGCAATATATGTGTTCATTGTAGGAACTTTGAGTTGATATTATAATATGATATGATATATGATTTGTTTAATTAAATAAAAAGCCTAAAAAAAATAAGAACTACACCAAAAATTCATCAATTTCAGTTTGGAAAGCATAAAAGGAATGATTCTTCTTTGTTTTCTATTTAAATATGTTTTTAATAACAATACGCAATGTATTATAAGAACTTTGACTTGTTATTTTTAATGATACTTTTTTTTGGGCAATTCAAAGTCTAAAAAGATCATAACTATGCCAAAAATGCATTAATTTCAGTTTGGAAAACTTTTTTATGTTAGTTTTAATAAGGTTTATAAATCTGCATACTGAATTTGATATTTAAAAAATTTAAAATTTTGTTCAATTTTTGCAAATTTTGATGATGTAACCCCTTATAAAATTTTGAAAAATTTGAAAATTTTATTTTTTCTAGCTGTCATGTCAGATCAATTCGTCTGTTGATGCTGATCAAGAATATATATGCTTTATAGGGTCGGAAATGACTCCTTCATTGCGAATCAAGCTTTTGACTAAAAATGTAGTCCAAAAATATTAATATTCTACAACAGCGGAGGACACGATATATAACGGTTTGAGCAGCAGTTGCCTCCGAAAAAATGTATAACAGTTTAAGCAGCGTGAGCAAATTGAGTCAAAGCATGCTCTTCGCTGTTCTACAAGTATAAAAAATACAGATATAAAAACTTTTACTGATAACAGACATCCTAATATCATATTTACAAAATTAAAACACATAGGATAAAGCTAAAGGCTTTTACATTTAAACTCCATATTCTTTTTCCATATTACATATGTCTGGCTCTTAACTTTAAAAGTGTTTAAAGTAATTAGTTTTCGTTGCTAAGCTTCCTTCCAGCTGGTAATTTAATGACAGACCCATTTATAGAAATACCCAATTAATGTCTCAAAATCATCAATCCTAACTATAACCAAACAAATCCTAAAAGATGGACCCATCATCTAGCTCTGCATGGATTTCAATTAATTGACAGTCTGCATGGATTTCAATTAATTAGCAGGCTGGCAAATCAGGAGCTATTGCCGGCAATTGACAAGAGCATCTTGTGGCGACTCGAGCGATTAGCATATCGCGCAGTTTATAGTTTCAGATTTGCAATCAGCTAAATCACAGCCCGCTACTTAGGTGTGTTTTCGTTTTTAATTTGCTACGCAGCCCCCGGATTGCAGCGGCAGCAGTTGTTTCCACTGCATCCAACGGGTGG
The DNA here is from genome assembly GCA_018904745.1 of Drosophila orosa. NCBI lineage: Eukaryota > Metazoa > Arthropoda > Insecta > Diptera > Drosophilidae > Drosophila > Drosophila orosa. Next base: position 26,914 of record JAEIIH010021514.1, on the reverse strand, counting down.
CTCTTATCAGGCACCAGCACCAGCACCATCACCTAGTAATGCAATTCCAAGTCGCCTGGTTAGTCGTTACTCACCGTTCGCGGCAAGCGGTATTACAACCAAGAAACAGTTACGAGATTAGCCAAGCAAAAAATGCTGGACGCGGAGGTGCGAGAACTTATGCAAGCCTTTGTGCTGAGCGATTACCAGGTGCAGGAGGTGTACAGTCGCTTCTGCCTGGAGGTGGCCAGGGGTTTGAAGCGCTCCACGCATCCGCAGGCGAATGTCAAGTGCTTCCCCACGTATGTGCAGGATCTGCCCACGGGCGACGAGATGGGCAAGTATCTGGCCCTCGATCTCGGCGGCACCAACTTCCGGGTGCTGCTCGTCTCCCTCAAGGGTCACCACGACGCCACAGTGGTGTCCCAGATCTATGCCGTGCCCAAGGATCTGATGTTGGGCTCGGGCGTGGACCTCTTCGATCACATTGCCGATTGTCTGGCCAGATTTGTGGAAAAGCACGACATGAAGACCGCCTATCTGCCGCTGGGCTTCACCTTCTCTTTTCCCTGCGTCCAGCTGGGCCTCAAGGAGGGCATCCTGGTGCGCTGGACCAAGGGCTTTGACTGTGCAGGCGTCGAGGGCGAGGATGTGGGTCGCATGCTGCACGAGGCCATTCAGCGGCGCGGAGATGCCGACATCGCTGTGGTGGCCATTCTCAACGACACCACCGGCACCCTCATGTCCTGCGCCCACCGCAATCCCGACTGCCGTGTGGGCGTCATTGTCGGCACCGGCTGCAATGCCTGCTACGTGGAGGATGTGGAGAATGTGGACCTACTGCATCCGGACTTTAAGCGGACGAAACGACAGGTGATTGTGAATGCCGAGTGGGGAGCCTTTGGCGACGGCGGGCAGCTGGACTTTGTGCGCACCGAGTACGATCGCGAGGTGGACGAGAAGTCGATCAATAGGTCGGAGCAGCTGTTCGAGAAGATGACAGCCGGCATGTATCTGGGCAACCTGGTGCGCCTTGTCCTGCTACGCGCTCTCGAGCGTAAGCTCATCTTTAAGCTGACCAGCCGGCGGCCAGAGTTCGCCACGGTTCTGCAGAAGAACGCCGATGTCTTCGAGACGCGCTACATATCCGAAATAGAGGCCGACACCTTCCCCGAGTTTGCCAGCACTCGGAAGATTGTGAAGCAGCTGTTTGGGCTGGAGAAGGCCTCCGTGGAGGACTGTCACACGCTCAAGTACATCTGCGAGTGCGTGGCCAAGCGGGCGGCCACTCTGGTGGCCATCGGAGTGAGCGGCCTGGTCAACAGGACCTCCAACCGCCGTGTGGTGGTCGGCATGGATGGCTCCGTGTACAGATACCACCCGAAATTCGACTCGTACATGCGCCAGATCCTGCAGAAGCTGGTGAAGGCGGACAAGGAGTGGGACATTATGCTGTCCGAGGACGGATCGGGACGTGGAGCAGCGCTGGTGGCCGCGGTGGCCAGTAAATCGAAGTAGGAACTAGCAACTAGCGTTTGGAATAAAGAAACTCTTGACTCACATTCACTGGTCTTCTCCTTTGTGTCTTTCACTTCGCTGGTCTCGTCTTCATTCTTTTCAGTGGAATTTTGGATTTCCCTGAAGTCCGTTTCGGAGGTCTGCAAGGCTTTGTCGCGGTAACTCTTCTCTTCCTGGGTCAGCTGTATTTGAAAAGTGAAACTCGGAATTAGAAAAGGATTCGAAATAAACACTTGATGGCGCTCACAAAGAATCGCAGCTTTTGTTTATAGGCCGCCAGTTTTTTATCGCATTTTCGGATTACTCCGTGTAGCTTTTCCACGTACTGCAGCAGTTGCTTGCGCTCGCAGGCCTCCAAGTCCTCCGTGCTCTTCAGCTCTGTGAAGTCATGCTCCGCGGCACTTTCCGCCGATTCCTCTTCGTTGGCCGGCGCAGACATGGTATTAAAATTTAAATGCACAAATTTTTGTAAATTAGCCGGAGTTTTCAGGCACTATTTAAGCCGGTGTTTTTCAACACTAACGACCGTTATCGAAAATCATAGTGATGGCCGGTTGCTACACTTGAAAAAACCATCTAAGCGCAAGTACATGAAAAAACTTCAATAAAATCACACAAAAATTAAGTTTAAATCAAAGAAATTATAGAATTGCAGAGAATATTTATTCATATTTTGTAACAAGCATTAAAACAGTGGAATTATTCATTTAAATCAATGCCAGAATGTATCGATAACACCAGTGCCACCTCTAGCCCGATTAACAGCTGTTTTCGTTTTGTTATTTAACCAACTTTATTAGCTCGCTAAAAAACAGGAAAATAACAATGAATAGTTGTATTAAACTGGTACCAATGGCCCTCAGGTGCCAGCAGAGGACCATCACCACATCCTCGGCACTAGCGGGCAAGCGAAACTTCCGTAAATTCAACGTGTACAACAAGCGAGGAACGCGCGTGGTGAAGGAGGCCCAAAAAACATTGGCCCAGCCGCCGGTGCCCATTCACAAGCGCGGAGTACGTGAAACTGGCATCGTGGTGGATGGAGCGTACGTGGAGATACCCGAGAAGATACCGGAACTCATTGTGCCCGATCTCACCGGCTGCAAACTGAAGCCATACGTCTCCTACAAGGCGCCAGAGGTGGTGCAATCCGAGTTCACCAGCCTGGATCTGTTCAATGCCGTCTACTCGCAGAAGATCATCGAGGACTTCAAGGCGGGCACCCTCCAGGCGGACGGCAGTGCCAAGGAGCCGTCGGCCAACGAGCAACTGAGTTCAACCGAGGCATTGCAGCGCGCCCGAAAGACGGGCAGCGATATATTCTAAGCGTTGTGTAGGTTTATTATTGTTTCTTAAATACAGAGTCTGAAACTCGACTACTACTCCTGCATGTACTTCTGGCGGTAATTGTACAGCTTGCGCAGCCACTTGTCCGCCTTGAGATCCGGGTCGCCAAGGAACTGCAAGAGAAATCAAAGAATTAACAGGATTAACAGGGAAACGGAAGAAACCACAACTCACGTTCGGATGGAATATTACATCGTCGTTTTGGACTGCAACGGCCGTTGGCTTATTGGGCACAGTGACTGTTTCGCTGTTCAGGTCAATGATTACCTTCTCAGAGGCCTCGCGATCCCGCGAACTGAAGAAGGATGCCGGCTTGAAGCAATCCTCGTCTATGGTCTCCAGAGCCTTCTGCACCTTGGCATCCAGCAGATCGATGGCCTTGGCTGGCTGGCTGGCAGGTGTGGGTGCCGATCGGGAGTTGCTTTCGGAGCTGGGCGCCCTTGTGTTCTTCTGGGATGCAGAGCGGGATTTGTTTTGGTCACGGCTCCGGCTCTTGCTGTGCCGACTGCGGGAACTGCTCCGGCTGCTGGGAGTGGAGCTGCGTGAGGAACTGCGGCTGCTGCTGCGACTCCTTCGCGAGTACTTTTTCGATTTCTTGGACTTTTTCTTCTTTGACTTGGAGCTTTGCCGGCTGCTCCTGGCGGGAGATTTGGAGCGGTAGCGTCTGTCCCGGTCACGATCTCTGTCTCTGTCCCTCTCTCGTTCCCTTTCTCTGTCTCTCTCCCTGTCCCTATCCCTGTCTCGGCGCTCACGGTCACGCATTATTTATTTAATTGCAATTAATAAAAACTAAACAAAAATTCTATAAAATTAAGTGGCCAATTTTAGGGATGAGCGAACTGGAATCTATCTGTCTATCTGCCAATCGATTTTGTATATATCGATAATCATTTGAATTCAAAACCGTTGTTTTTAAAATGGAGAAATGATTCAGGTTTAAAAACATTTGTAAAACTAATATATTTCCAATGATTAAAATTTGCAATTAAGAAAGGTGAGGTCAGTATTTAACTTTTGTGACTCCCAGTTAGCTAGCAAGCTCTTCTATCAATAAGCCAAAACTCACTGAATGGCATAAATAAAGTAAATGCAGGAAATACTGATTGCTCCCGATTTCATGGCAATTATACGTAATCGAGATTCATGGAATGATAGGCCTTATCTTAATGCTTACTGCCAGCCAGTTAAATCACTTGGATTCGAATTTCCCACACGATCTATCAGTCTTGGCGGGCAAAAATAAACAGCCATAAATTTTGGTGGCCGAATCTAAGGCTCCTTATCGAGTTCCTGGGGGGCATATAAAAGCCACGGGCGGCCAAGTCAATGGTCAAAGCACCTGCAAACGCGAATACAAAATGTTGCTGTTTCAGTTAATCGCGGGATTCCTGTGTCTCGGACTGGCGATTGCCCTGCCAGCCGATGCAGGACGCACCAGCTCAGTGACAACGGTGGGGGATGAGGTGATGCGATATCCTAAATATCCTTATTAATCCTGGTTGTTTCTGTAATTCCCAGGTGACCATTGTCAAGGGCCATGGCTATCCAATCGAGGAACACCAGGTGCAGACCTCAGATGGTTATCTCCTGACCATGCACCGTATTCCTTACTCCAAGAATACCGGTCCCGATGGGCGACGACCTGTGGCCTTTTTGATGCACGGTTTGTTGTGCTCCTCCTCGGACTGGGTGCTGGCAGGACCCCACAGTGGACTGGCCTACCTGCTCTCCGAGCAGGGATTCGATGTGTGGATGGGCAATGCCAGAGGAAACACCTACTCCAAGAAGCATGCCACCAAGTCGCCGCTGCTGCAGCCCTTCTGGAACTTTGAGTGGCACGACATCGGCATCTACGACCTGCCCGCCATGATCGACTATGTCCTCTACAAAACCGGCGTTGACCAGGTGAAATACGTTGGCCACTCGCAGGGCACCACCAGCTTCTTTGTGTTGAACACCATGATTCCGCGCTTCAAGAGCCGCATTAGCTCGGCTCACCTGCTGGCCCCCGTGGCCTGGATGGAGCACATGGAGAGTCCATTGGCCACGGTGGGCGGACCCCTGCTGGGACAGCCCAATGCCTTCGTGGAGGTCTTTGGCAGCGCCGAATTCCTGCCCAACACACAGCTGATGAACATGTTCGGTTCACTTCTGTGCAAGGATCAAGCCATTTCCCAGGCGATTTGCACGAATACTTTGTTTCTTCTGGGCGGCTGGGGCTCGCCGTACATCAACGAGACACTGCTACCGGAGATCATGGCCACCACGCCGGCCGGCTGTTCGGTGAACCAGATTTTCCACTACCTGCAGGAGTACAATTCCGGCTATTTCCGCCAGTTTGACTACGGATCCTCGCGCAACAAGAAGGAGTACGGCAACAAGAATCCCCCGGAGTACGACGTAGAGGACATCGATGTGCCCACGTACCTCTATTACAGCGACAATGATTACTTTGCCAGCCTGATTGACGTGGACAGGCTACGCTACTTCATGAACCCGAAAGCCCTGAGGAGTGCCTATCGTCTGCCGGAGGAGAAGTGGAATCACATCGACTTCCTGTGGGGACTGAACGTAAAGGAAATCCTTTACGACCGGGTCATCGATGACATTCTAAATGCATAAGCAAGCGCCTGCAAAATAAAGCAAACCTTCATTGTGATACAAAAAATAGGGAAAAGTTCACTTTGTCACTACCTAATCGGGGCTTTCGGTGGCTAATGAGCCGATAATTTACAAGTGGTCATAAATTACAATTTAATGGGAGATATTCAGCGTGACTAAGCAACGTAAATAGGTTCTAACCTAGGAGAGTCTGAAAATATAGTGTTATATAATAGATGTATGGTAAAAACGAATTAAATAAATACAAATTATATACAATAATAAGAAAATACAAATTGCAATTAGTTATTTCTTTAATTTATAAGAATTTTTACAAGTTAAATTCATGAATCACGTGCTGAAATTTTAAAAAGTTTTAATAGCGCGGCCTTTACTAGAGCTGATACGCCGCTATCGATAAATGTAATAAAATTTTTTAAAAATATCGATATTATCGATAGCAAGTCTCTACTTCCCTGTATATACTGATATTTATTTTCAAGAAACTGGTATTTTTTAAGTTCATCCGGTCACACTGATTTGCAGGTACATCCACGCCAAAAAATATCAAGAAAAAAAATCGCATCGGAGTAAGAATTTTCTGTTGAGCGTTAAATTGATCGAAAAAAAGCCCAATTGCTGGGTCCCGCGGACGCTTAAGTGTAGCCTCAACATGACGCGCGTAACTCGAAGTGAGATCTCCCTGGACATGGAGATCTGGGTGGAGGAACTGTCGCCGGCACAGTTGGCGTACTACGAGAAAATCACCAACGAGCATAACGCGGTTAAGGGCGCCCTCAAGAGCGCCGTCAGCGCCAACGAGGGCAAGGAGCTGTTCAATGGCCAGGTCTTCCAGGCCTACTCCTTCAAGGGCAAAGTGCTGCAGGACCTCAAGGAGGCCACGCTACCCAAAAAGCCGCCCAAGGCGGCCGATCCCCCTCCAGCGCCCACTACCCCAGCCTCTGGCACGGGGCGGGGCCGTGGTCGTCCTCCACGAGCTAATCCCGCCACTAACACCAGCAGCAGCAACAACAACAGTTCCAACATTGCCTATTTGGAGTCCTCGGACGAGGGCGATGACGATGTGCCGCTGGCCAAGCGTCTGGCCCTGTCGGTGGGCAAAAAGGCAGTGGCTGCGGGCAATGCCTCCTCCACTTCCAGTCCGAAGTTGGGCAAAAGAGCGGCGGCTTCCTCTCCCTCGGGCAAGGCATCGCCACAGCTCAAGGAGGGCAAAAAGAGCTCCTTTTCCAGCGGCAAATCCTCCAAGGAGTCCAAGTTGGAGGGCGGCGAGTCTCCTCCCAAGAACTATCGTCCCGCGGAGGTCAACTCTGTGGGTGGCCTGGTGGTGGGCAGCAGCGATGACAGCAAAGACAGCAAGGATGGCAAGGAGACGAAGGACAACAAAATGCAAGGAAAAACCTATCCCTCGCTCGTTGTCCTGGCCAAGCCTTTCCTCAAGATCAAAGACATGGCTGCCACACGCAGCAAGCTGGACTCTAAGGTGAAGCTAGTGCTCATGCTGACGCCCAACAAGTTCTGCGAGTGGCTGCTCCAGGAGGGACTCCTCCGAGCGCAGCAGCACTGCATAAATCACAGGAACAATGAACTGAAGCTTGGTGAGTCGCGCTAACACTCTTTTGAGCCTTAAATAATCTTGGAATTTCCTGTTTTAGGCATCTATTCGGATGTAACCAAGTTCCCCTATACCGGCGGCTATGTTTGGATCAGCGAATGCTGCCCTTATCGCTTTGTCTCCGTGTTCAACAACTCCATCTTCGAGGGAGCCCAGCACCCGCCCACATTCCTGCTGAAGCTCATATACCACTGGGCCTGCCAGACCAGCATCCAGAATGTGGTGCAGTGGGTCAAGGTGGACAGTGTGTACATCAAGGGCATCTACACCTGGCTGCGTGCCATTTGCACCCTGGCTGTGCATCAGAAATGCAAGAAACTAGGCGGTCCCGGCAAGTTTGTGGAGGTAACTAAGCGTTGGAAGTCTTTGGAGAGTCAATATTTAATACCTTTCACTTACCAACTCAAGGTGGGCGTCATTTCTCTGGGCACCACCTCGCAGGATGGCTCCCAGCGTCAGGTCAAGGTAGAGGTTCTGGGTGTCTACGATTATACAGAGAAATCTATACGCTTGCGGGCCGTGGAGCCCATTACCGATGGCGATCGCAACTACAAGAAGCGTTTCCAGGCCATTCTAGAGCCCCTGTCCCGCTGGGTGCACAAGGACAGCACCATTTGCATTGATTTAACCGTCGACAAGATCACTCTGTTTAGCATGGGCTTCAAGAACATCGTCCAGGCAGCAGCCACCGATAATACGGCCAAGCATAACAATTCGGCGGTAATGGAATACCTGCGACGTATTGTACCCCGCATGTTTCAGAACACCTTGTCGCTGCTGTCGCGCCAGATGATCCAGCAGTTCCTGGACGAGCTGGTGTGGCGCGAGGCCTTTGGCACGTACGCCCTGCAGGCCTTTAACAACATCATTATACACATTGCCGAGCAGACGAGAGTGACCACCAATGAGACAATCACACAGCGTCTGTATCAGGTGAGCAGAAAACAAAGAGAGAGAAATGATAATGACAAGTGATAACTCTCTCTCTCTCCTCTCCTTGCTTAGGTGGCCACCAATCCCTTCAAAGACTGGAGCGTGCTGCCTGCCAACTACAAGGAAACGCCAGCCAATGCGGCACCCAAGCGCCTCAAGAAACGTTAGTAGTTTCGTTCACAATTTAGACATAGATTAGGATAATTGCTTAACGTTAATCGGTTTAGCCAAATGCCTGCCTGCGTTTCTCACTCCAAAAAGTGAATTGTTATTGTTCCGTTTTACTGAGCTCAGGTCGAGAATGGCGAGGCTATCAATGCTCGCCATTACATTTTAAGTTTTTATTATCTCTGGCTTCTCTTTTTTGGTGTTAACTTATTCTAAAAAAAAAACCAAATAAACTTGCGAATAAATGTAACAACTATGTTTTTAGTTTGATTTCTTTTGATCTCCTCTTAAATTTCGGAGTTGTGAAACGCAAAAAGGCATAAGTAATAAGGATTTTCCACTGTTTGGAAACAAAGCAAAGCTAAGAAATCTTTAATCTGTTTGCAGCCATCAACGATGCCGACTACAACGTGTCCAGCAAGGTGCCCAAGAAGGAGAAGGATCGCGAGAAGGACATACTGCCGAGTGGCGTGAAGAGAGGCCGTCCGCCAGGCTCGGTCAACTTAACACCCACTGGTCTGCCGGTGAAGAAGGGACCCGGGCGGCCACCGGGCAGTACCAATCAGCCAAAGGCTGACAAGGGCATCCCCTCGTCGAAGCCCTACGGTCCAGCTTCGTCAAAGGCTTTGGCCGCAGCCAAATTGCCAGCCAAGAAGCTGAAGGAAAAGGATGAGAAGGTGCCGGTGGTCATCAAGAAGGAGGAGGATGAGCTCAAGGGCCTGGAGGAGCTGTACTATGGCATTAGCGATGGCACGGACGAGTACTACGAGATGTTTCCGTACAACACGCCACGCACTGCCCATCACAACCTGGCCAAGACGGTGGAGTGTCCGATTTGCCTGAACGGCGACTCCTTTGACTCGAACGAGAAGCTGCAGACTCATTTGGTGTCGCACATCTCGCCCGAGGGCAAGCAGCATCAGTTCCAGTGCCTGTTCTGCCTGGAGAAGCATCCCACAGAGTCGGTGCTGGCCAAGCACAACCAGATCATGCATCCCACCGAGACAAAGACGGAGGGCTCGCCCTCCTACTACTGTCTCATCTGTCAGCAGCGCCACAACTCGCTGCATCTGCTGACCGCACATCTGCAGAAGGCGCACAGCACTTTGGAGCTGCCGTATTGGTGTCACTCGTGCGGCTATCGTTCGTCCTCGCATCGCGACCTGGTCAGGCACTACTACGACGATCACAAGAACCACAACTTCCTGCAGTGCCCCTACTGCCTGGATGTGAGTTTTACCTGGGAAACTTACTTGAATAGGTTTTTGATATGTAATTCCTTCTTTTTAGATATTCTACTTCTCGAAACGCGGCGTCATCAACCAGCTGCGCATCGAACACTACTTCATGCACCTGGACGAGCATGTGAACAAGCGGGATAACTCGCTGCGCTGCCAGAAGTGCTCGCTCAGCTTCCTCGAGAAGGGCGACCTCAAGCAGCATGCGGTGCAGCACCATGTGAGCATGACCAAGACCAACAAGCCGGTGCGTCTCCTGCTCAACAACTCGCTGCTAATACCGCCGCCCAAGGTGCGCACCCATCATCGCGAACAGCCGCCATTCTCCACGTACAAGCGGCCCGTGTTCTTTGCCTTCCTGGAGGGCAAGACCTGTGCCGAATGCAATTCGGATTATGCCAGCGAGGAGACACATTACACGTAAGTTTATAGCATTTATTACCGCAGATGCCAGTACTCGCACGAGAAAGCTAGGGCTGAGAGCAACCAGCCAAAGCCCAGAACCCACCAAGCCAGGCGCAGGGTGTTGACATCGATGGCCTGAAATCCCAGGACATTGTCCAGCAGTCGCACATAGCCTGCGCGCATGGCATCGTTAAAGTCGGAGATTAGCCAGTGATACAGCAGTCCTGCGTCTTGGATCTTCAAGATGAACATGTTGAGGGTCGCCTCCAGGTGGCAGTCACTGCGCATTGGATAGCTGATCAACGGAGACCCAAGGCAGGCGTCGGAGAAGCGAAAGATGGGCTTGAAGGCGTACTGCTGCTGCATGGCAAAGAACTCCCAGCGTTCCAGGGTGAAGGGAAAGGCGTAGCTGCGATTGAAGCTCAGCAGAGCGGAGACCTGTTCGCTGGCATTCACGCCCACCAAAAGCCGAGCCACTCTGTCCACCAGACGTGGCTCCACATGGCGCAGTAGAACACTCACTTCGTACTCCTTGACCAGCACCCTTTGTTGCTGCTGAATCAACTCCTCCATGCTGTCCACCTGCTCGCCCACCAGCAGAGCTGTGAGAAAACTGTCCAACTGAATGTTGTACCAACTGGTGATGACAAAACCCAGGACAGTTAGCTGCAGCGAGACCAGGAAGTAGCGCGTGGAAGGCCTGTAGGTTCGTGTGGGTGAGCTGATGAACAGAATCCGACTGACAGCCTCCAGAAAGCTCAGTCCCAAGCGCTGCTCCCAGGTGCTGCTGCCATCCACTGGCCTCACAGAACTCAAACAATACAGCACGGCGCTTATGTAGATCAAACCGCCCAGCAGGAGATACCAGCCGCAGTTGCTAAAGGGTCGCAGCAGGTACATGTGGCGTGGTATCTCATTTCGCACTGGAACAATCAGGCAATTGGGGGATACGACCAGGGGATAACTCTTGTCGCTCCAGTCCTCTGGAGCCTTGATGTACGGATGCACTGATATCTCTAGTTCTCTGTCCATTATCAGCTGCATAATCCTGCTCATATTCACACTGTTTGTGGGGTTGAGATCCTCGCTGGGATTGCTCACATGCAGCGAGGCGTTGTGGTGACGCAAGTACTCCACAAAGGTGCGATAGGCATAGCCACGCATCTGCCGGCGTCCCGTCCCAGGATCGTGGACGTGAAAGACCCGCGGAATATCATTCTCCACGGGTGTGGATACCACATATCCCTGAAAGTCTCTGGTGGCAGGTGGAAAGAGGGGATCTACATAAAGATCCAGCTTGTAAAAGTGCACCTTTGGATACGGAGAGTAGGAGTAAATGTTGTCCTTGTGCAGCACCAAAACGTTGAGGAACTGAAGGGTCCATAACTTCTTGAAAATGTTGTACAGAGCCTTGTGAGAACCGCTACGCTGGGAACGCAGCAGAACTATTAAGCGGCTGCGTCGCAAGTGGCGTAGACTGGCGTCCAGGGAATACCAGAGGATGTCCTGGCTGCCTTGGCAAAAGAACAGACTGATGGCATTGTCCCGGGTCACATTGATGCGGCCCAGGGATCTCTGGTGTTTGGGCTGCAGATATGCATCCATTGCCAGGCTAGTAACGCCCACAGTTTGATGTAACCAGGCAATGAGACTGTTGACTTCATCCCTTTTCGTGTGGTGCCCCATGAAGATGGCTGTGTTGGTCCACTGTTCCCGCTCCAAGCTGCTCAGAACCGACTTTAGCAGGGTTATGTTGTGACCGCCGCTTGAGGGCTCCGGAATGGTGAACAAAAACAGAATTATAAGCACCTTGCACATGCTGGTTGTCGACAAGCTTCTGGCGGGAGGAAGCCCAGGGAAGTGGTTTATAAGGCAGCCAGCAGATAATTGGTTTAATGCGTGCCAATAAAGATCTTATCGCGGCATTATAACAGCGTATTGTGCTTCCTAGGGAGTGATTTAATGTAACTTCTTATTATAATTGTGCCCTTTTCTCTCTTTCCAGGGGATGGCTGCACTGCGTCAAGTGCAACTACCAGACTTGCTGCGAGAGAGCTCAGTTCCGTCACGGCGTGGATTGCAATGGCAACTTTGTGGACGCCATGGAGGTGAATATGCCGCAGGAGATGCATTGCATTTGCGGCTTTGCCACCGGCAATGGCAACAAGATGGCCCAGCATTTGGCCAACTGTGGGTTGAGCACCTGCTATCCCAGTTTGGAGGCCGCCAGTGAGAATGCCGTCAAGCGCAATATGCTAGACATGTTGGGCTTGGTGCGACGCGACGGGGAGACCTCCGGCGAGGGTGCCGATTTGAGTGAAACTGTTGACGATTCGGCTGACCAGAACAGCGACATATTGCCGCCATCAGAGGATCAGCAGATGCAGCAGCAGCAGCATGAGCAACAGGTGCCAGAGCACCATGTCCAGGACCAGCAGATGCATGAGCAGCCTCGCGTTGAGCCACAGTCGGAGCTTCAGCCGGAGTACCTGTCGGCGCCTGTGGACGAGGCCGTGCAGAGTCTACCCGTCCATCAGGGTTTGCCTGTGCACCAGCAGCCTGGTCCCATACAATTTGGCGAAATGGAGGCGGCACCCGTCATCCTGGATCCCCAGCAACAGCAGCAGCAGCAGCAGGTGCAGGCCACGCCGGACTATGCACACGTTTCGGTGGTGCAACAGCACCAGCAGCAACAGCAGCAACCCTACGGATTGAGCAGCTATGGGCAGAGCACCCTGGCCACCGACATTGACATGCCGCTGATTGGGGAGCTGTCCGAACCTAATGCCCCGCCCACGCCCCAGTTTCTGGGCGAGGTGCACACGCCCATGTTCGATGCCGTGGCCGCTGCCGAGCAGCAGCACTACCATGCCCAGCACCAGCACCACCATCACCCGCAATGATACAAGCCACCTGGCAAGCTAAAGTCGCGCGACTACACACTTCACTGGCAGAACTACTAGCCACCAGGAGGTGCGTTTGGTTCCGTATTTTTAAAAGTTTTATAAAACGTGCGTTTAGATTCGCATCAGTAGACATTATCCCAGATTCGTACAATAATAAGCTACGATGGCAGTCGATGGATGGGCTTTAAAATGTAAATTTAACAAACGAAATCTCAATTGAAACGAGGTTGACTATATCCGGGACAACGATATACCCGGCTTAAGCATTCCTCCGCAATGGGGTCTCTATTTAAACACTTAAAAATATCTATAAAGCATAACTAACACTTCACGCAATTATTGGATTATTCATTTGTAAATGACGCAAATACACATTGTAATATTAATAAAAAACATCTACATGTCCTTACATTTGGTGTTTTCTTGGGAGTGGAAGGGGGATTGGATTAAATAACAAGCTGTTGATTGCTTTAAGTGGCTCAATCTAAGCCAGCAATCATGTTATTAAAGGTGTACGCTCTTTTATATAGCTAATTATGTTCAATTACACGTTTTCCTTGAATAATTGGGGAATATTAAACGGGGTATTGGTTATTTTCGATTCTATTATAACTTAGTTGTGTTAGTTTTTGTATGAATAATTATTATTTGTAATAAAAAAACAATATTCATTCTTATTTTGGCAACTTTCAATTTAATTTAATTTTATTTTAATTAAATGTATTTTTTATTGGGCGAAATTGTCCATTTACCGATTTGGTATATTAGGCAAACAGAAACTAGAACAGGAAATTAGATGGGGAAAAGTATTGTTGTTGTAGCGACTTTGTTGTAAAATTCTTGTTGTTGTGGTTGTTGGAGTTAAAACAGTTTATAACAGTTCTTTGTGATCAACGGGGTATTGGTCATTTTTGATTCTATTATAACTTAGCTGTATTAGTTTTTGTATGAATAATTATTATTTGTACTAAAAAAGACAATATTTATTCTTTTTTTTTGCCACTTTAAATTTTGATATAATTTTATTTTAATTAAATTTATTTTTTATTCTTCTAAATTGTCCATTTACCGATTTGGTATAACAGAGGAACAGAAACCAGAACAGGAAATTAGATGGGGAAAAGTGTTGTTGTTGTACCGACTTTGTTGTATAATTGTTGTTGTGATTGTTGGAGTTAAAACAGTTTATAAAAGTTCTTTGTGATCCTGCACCTGCCTTCTGTTCGCTACTAATTGCCGACAACAAACAAATAATATACACTTATATAGTTAAAATTATGTTGTTAAAATTGTTGTTGAAAAAGAGTTGTTGTTGTTGAAAAAGAGTTGTTCTTATTGCAGACATAATCAAGGCTTCAATCTTAACATTTAAAGTATAAATTCATAAAATTTAATGTCGATGGTAAAACCGCCAGCGTTCACAACAGAAAATCAAAGCAGATAGGAGCCAGCCACATCCAAGGACCGCCCATCCCAGGCGCAAAGCACTCACATCCAGTGCTTGAAATCCCAGGACATTATCCAGGAGTCGCACATAACCGGCTCGCAGCGCATCATCGAAATCGGAGACAAACCAATGCTGCAGCAGTCCGGTGGCCTGGATCCTCATGATAAATACGTTGAGGGACGTCTGCAAGTGACAGTCACTCCGCATGGGATAGCCAATGATGGGGGAACCGAGGCAAGCGTCCGAGAAGCGATAGATGGGCTTGAAGGCGTACTGCTGTTGGAGGGAGAAGAACTCCCAGCGTTCCAGGGTGAAGGGAAAGGCGTAGCTGCGATTGAAGCCCAGCAGGGCGGAGACCTGTTCGCTGGCATTCACGCCTATCAAGAACCGGGCCACCTTGTCCACCAGACTTGGTTCCACATGGCGCAGAAAAGTGCTAACCTCGTAGTGTTTGACCAGCACCTCTTGCTTCTGCTCAATTAGCTGCTCCATGCTGTCCACCTGCTCGCCCACCACCAGAGTGGTGAAGAAGCTGCCCAACTGAATGCTGTACAGGTTGGTCACCACAAAGCCCAGGACGGTGAGTTGAAACGAAACGACGAAGTACCTCAGCGTTGGCCTGTAAATCCGCGCTGGGGAACAGATGTAGAGCATGCGGCTGATGCTGTCCAGCAGGTTAAATCCCACCCGTTGGTCCCAGCTACCAAGTTCTCTGCCAGGCTGAACCCAGTACAGAATCCCACTGATGTAGATCACAGCGCCGAGCAGGAGCAGCCAACTCCACTGGTTCAAGGGTAGCAGAAGATACATGTGGCGGGGAATCTCGTTCCTGACCGGAACTATCAGGCAATTGCTAGCCACTAGCAGGGGATAGCTGTGATCTCCCATTTCCTCTGGCACATCCACATACGGATGCAGGGAGATCTCCAGCTGGCCATCCATTATCTGCTCAATCATTCGTCCCATATTCACGCTGCTGGTGGTGGCCAGCTCCTGGTGCGGATTGGTCACATACAGCGAGGCATTGTGGCGCTGCAGGTACTCCACAAAGGTGCGATACCCGTAACCCCTTACCTGCTTGCAGCCCGTCTTTGGATCTCTCACTATAAACACACGCGGTATGTCATTCTCCACCGGCGTGGAAACCACATATCCCTGAAAGTCTAGCGTGAAGGGGGGAAACAATGGATACCCACTGATGTCCACCTTGTGAAAGCGCACCACGGGATACGGTGTGTAGGTGTAAACCTGATCCTTGTGCAGCACCAGCACGTTGAGGAACTGAAAGTGCCACAGTCTCTGGAATATGCCATACAGAGCCTTGTACGATCCACTCCTTCCGTTGGGCAGTACGACAATCAATCGGACTCGGCGCAACCGCCGCATAGCCTTGTCCAGATTAAACCAGATAATCTCCTGGGAACTCTGGCAGAAGAACAGACTGACGGCATTGTCCGCATTGATGTTGTACAGGCCCAGTGCCTGTTGCTTGTGAGCTGGACTCGAGGTGTCCACCGTATGGCAGGTTACAGCCAAGCTATGCTGCAGCCACATCATTAGGTTGTTTAGGTCATCTTTATCGGTGTTGTAACCCACAAAGATGGGGGTATTCCGCCAATGTTCACGTCCAGCGATGACTGTTAGCACGGATTTAAGCAGCGTCATGTTGTGGCCTCCTCGCACTTGCTCCAAGTTCACAGGAGTGAAGATAAGTAGCAACAGGAAGGCCAGAATACAGCTCATGGTGGTTAGTTCTGGTTTGATTTTCTGACAAACTTGGCTTTCGTCTTATAAGGCATTCGTCTTATAATTAAAGCAATCAACCCTGAGACCTTATCCAGGATCTAAATAGCAGCACAAATTGCCGCATTACCCATAGAGAGGCCTGCCTTTTATCATAGAATTTATTTAATTTACTTAACTATTCATTTGGGGGGAGTGAGCATTATTGCACATCGGTTGGACAAGAACGATTAAAAACATATAAACATGGTTGAAATAAACACATAAAATAATTTAAGAATACGGCTAAATACACACTGAAAATATTTGTTAATCTATTGGAGATTTTGAGAAGTTATGGAATCAAGACAAAGGTCATTTCTGTAGCTGTCGTTGCTTGGACTGCAGCAGTGCTGAGAGAACCAGGGCAGTGTCCAGCTCCTGCTGATTGCCCGGCTCATTGTCCAGCGAGATTTCAGCGGCACGATCATGGAAGCGGGCCAAAACGCGAGCACGATAGTCTTTGAGTAATATCAAATGATTATAAATCATTTATTATAAGTGAAGATATAAAAACTCACCCACACTTCCTGCCAGGGGATTCCCCGTAAGCCTCAGGGTCTCCAGCAAAGGAAGATTGGCCACGTAATCCACCTCATCCAGGTCCTCGATCTGATTTGAACTCAAATCCAGGTTAACCAGCGAAAGCAGCTTGCGCAGACCGCCTAGGGTCTTCAGTTTGTTCTGGGCCAGCTTTAGAGTGACAAGATTGCCCATCGTGAGATGCCAATCCACACACTCGGCTATGAGATTCCCCGACAGCGATAGCAACTGCAAATGCGGCAGCTCGGCCAGGTTCTGCACAGCTCGTATGCGATTCTGTTCGAGCACCAGGCGACGCAGCTTCGGGGCTGTCCTTACGCTGCCATCGATTTGTGTGAGCAGATTGCCGGTCAAATCCAGTTCGGTTAGTTCTTGCCAGGCATCGGCAGTGACCAAGGCACTGCCACTGCCATTCGAGGTGGAGGCACCACTGTCAGTCATCATAGTCTCTGGCAGCAGGCTGGGCACATCGCAGTGCTTGTGCAGATTGTCGCATAGTAAAACCTGGTTTATATTCTGAATGGTGGTGTTGTGCACACAGATTGTCTGCAGCGTGGGCTTTAGCAGCTCAATGTCTGCAATGTTCTCCGTGGACAAGGCAGAGAATCGCAGAGTCTTGAGATTGCGAAAGGCATTCAGGTTAAAGTTGAGTCTATTGGGAATGATATTGCTTCGTCCTATTGGCACATCCACTGTATTGTAGTCCTGGGCATAGCTGCCATTGTCCTTGACGGGAGTCACCACCAAGGCCACCAGTTGAGTGCAAAAGTCCAGGACATGGGAGAAGTCGTATTTGCCGCCACGATCTAGACTTGGCGGACAGGGAAGACTCAGACGCTCGCTAATGGCAAAGACCTGTAAAGTAAAGACATAAAGGCATTGATTTTAGTGTTTATTTTTATATTTAAAAATATATTTCAGGCTGCCATGGCAGCTTTATGTTGTTTGGGATACAATTCTTGCTCTTCGCTTGCCAGGAACTTGAGCATCATTATGTAAAGCAAAGCTATGCCCAGGTACTTGCGTTCTCTACTCGAGAATTCACTTCTCGCTGGGCCAAAACAATAGGCTCCCAGCCTGCGATTTGTCAGGTGATTCATGCCCAAAGCATCGATAATTGCCGCCTCACGTGTTTGCGCATCTTGTGACGAGATGTGGCGAAAGGCACGTAACACTAGGATGCCACGTTCCTCGCGCCAAATGGACACAATCAAGGCCAGCTTGGGATCCTTGGCCAGGGTCTGGCTGTGGGTTTTCTTAAGGAATTTCTGGGCTTTTTTCAAGTGGACATAAGGACGGGCAGCCTTGCCTTTGCCTACGTAGAAAATGGCTCTGAGGAAAGTGTACCAAACATCCATTTGATGGCTGCGACCTAAGCGCTCTCTCAATTTATTTGTAATCCTAGGATCAAGGAGCAAATAGTTAAAGTAATGACAGTCTTTTAACTGATTTTCTTGATGCCATTTTCTGTGCTGTTGCAGGTACTTGAAGAGCTGTTCAATCTTCTGGAAATTGCTCTCAGAATTGAGTGTCATTTGCAGTTCGCGGGAGAAGTTAGAGCAAGGTTTGTGGAGCGTGCCCAGGGAAAAGCTTATGCCTTGCCTTCTAGCAAGATTATTAACGAGTTTCTTTGCCTGAATCAGACTAAATACTAAAAATTTTGACATGGCTTAGGTGTAAGAACTTGAAACTACTTAACAGGTATAGCAAAGGTTAGTAAAGGTTAACAATTAACTCACCTCCAGGGCCGACAGGTTGTACTCCTTTTTGGAGCTAAGCAGGGCATCGCCGCTCTCGTTGAACAGCTTGGCAAGATCCTGCAGCAGGTAGATGATGTCGTACTTGTTAAAGTCCAGGAACTCGGCCAAAGCACGAGGCAGCTCCGCTCCAAAGTATATAAGCAGTTCCCTCAAGTAAATCTCCAGCTGCTCGCGGCGTTGCTCCAAAAAAGCAGGCTGTCTGTTGCCTACCAGCTGGAAATATCCATTAATTAAAGCTTAATCTCTATCAAACCTAATGGGGGCGTACCTTTTTCGGTGGCAACAGCTTCTTGCTGATGGCCACCTCCTCCACCAGTTTGTCGTGGAGCTGGGCAAAGTCACGATAGCGCCGCTCCACCAGCCACTCCACCTTGCCCACCCGCACCTTGACATCGTAGTAGGTCACACCGCCGCTGGAGGTTTCGTTCGTGAATTTCGGCACGGTCACCGCCGTGTCCTCGTGCTGGCGATAATAGCATGACATCCTGTCCACGTCCCAGTATTTGTGCACATCCAGCAGGAGATCATTGGATTTTGTTTTGATTTTTCATAAAAAGTTACATGGATGTTTGCAACACCACTTTTAAGGAAAATACCAAAAGAACAACAAATGCGCAATATCAGACCAGCAAAATATACCAAAAAGCCATGACTTTAATATATACCTCGATAGCGATAATAGTTCTTCTTCAAATGTTATCGGACCCATTCGGCGTTTTTTGTTTATATTTGCTTGTTGGCATTTTCCGTTCCCAAAAACAATTGTTTTTGCAGTTAGTTAGTGCAACTAAGCAATGCCAGTGAAAAGGCTGCCTTGAAAGTAATTAACATATCTGAGCTGAAGGGGGAGACAAGGCCTCAAAATGGCCTTCCTGGGCGACTGTGTGATCGTGTTTGTTTCGCAGGCAAGTAATTGGATAAATCAAGTATCAATGTAATATAACTCCCAAGATATCCAATTGCAGATGCTGTTCTTTGCCGGCGGCTGGCTGTTCTTCAACAGGGAACTCTTCAAGCACTACGAGATCCGGCACATATCCGTTCAGCTGATCTTCTCATCCACCTTTGCTCTCTCCATCACCATGTTCGAGTTGATTATATTCGAAATCATAGACGTTCTGGAGTCCAGTTCGCGGTACTTCCACTGGCGACTGGGCCTCACCCTGCTGCTGTTCATGGTGACTGCCGTGATACCCATTTACATATGCCACTCTGTGATACACAGCATTTCCTTCTGTAAGACCACGTACTTTCTATCATATTTCACCAGTTAAGTGTGGTTTTTCTCTTAGTTTCCGATAGATGGGTTAGAATACTGACCGCCTTCTTTTGGTTTGTCTTCCTGTATGGCCTGTGGCGTATAGGCGAGCCATTTCCCCTGCTAAGCGCCTCGCATGGCATCTTTACGATCGAACAGGGCGTGTCCCGGATAAGCGTGATTGGTGTCACCGTAATGGCCATACTCTCCGGCTTTGGTGCCGTCAACTATCCCTACACCAGCATGACCTACTTCATCAAGTAAGCGAATCGTAATAAATTCCTTGTTATCTCTGTGTTTACACTCTTTTTTCTGGCTAGGCCCGTTTCACGGAATGACATCATCTGCCTGGAGCGGCGTTTGGCCTTAACAGTGGACATGCTGACGGGCAAGAAGCGAAGGATTTCCATGGCCGTCTATAACCACAATAAACTGCATCCGGCAAAGCCCAGGATTTGGGAGATGCTAACATCGGCTGTCCAGCGGAATACAAGCAATGGCGAAGGTTTAAAAACGAAGCTCCATAATTCTCTATTTATATTCATTCCCCTGTTTGTTTTTTAGACATCAATCAGTTGAAACAAGAAGTCTATGGCCTGGAGGAGTTGCTGCGTTCGGTTTTCCTGGAACTGAGTTCCCTGAAAAACATGGAAGAGCGCCAAAGGTGGTCGCAAACCTTAAAAGGCAAATACTTTAATGTCTTGGGACACTTTTTCAGCGTCTACTGTGTCTACAAGATCTTTATGGTAAGAACTAATCAGCTGCTGTAGTTAGTTTCCTTCATAAAAGCAATGCATTTCGCTTGGCAGTGTTGCATCAACATTATATTTGACAGAGTCGGACGCAAGGATCCGGTGACCCGTGGCCTGGAGATTGCCATACATTGGTGTGGCTTTGACATAGATTTTGCCTTTTGGAATCAGCATATATCCTTTCTGCTTGTGGGCTGCATTGTGGTGACCTCCATTAGAGGTTTGCTGCTGACACTGACAAAGGTTTGTAAATGTTTTACAAGAAATTAAACCTTTTACTTATGATATTTTGTTCAACAGTTCTTCTATCGCATTTCATCGAGCAAATCGAGCAACATAATTGTGCTGATCTTGGGACAGATCATGGGCATGTATTTCTGCTCTTCGGTGCTGCTGATGCGCATGAATATGCCGGCCGAGTACCGGGTGATCATCACCGAGGTGCTGGGCAACTCAATTCAATTCAATTTCTATCATCGTTGGTTCGATGTCATATTCCTGGTCAGCGCTTTGACCACCATCATCGTTCTGTACCTCTCGCGTAAGCCCTTCCGCGTGGACGATTCCGAACTGCACTGATTTGTAGGTTTAAACATAAGCAGAATTGATTTAGAATCAGTTAGCAGTTAGCACAATTAAAGCAAGCTTTAAGTTATGTAAATGCGTGTATATATACCCAGTGTGTGTGTATGTCAAAGTTGCAATTGTTTGTTTAAGTAAATTAAAGTAACGAACTGTTTATCTTTAGAAAATACTGGTGTATTTATCGGGAAGCTTTCTAACATATCCAGGTTCTCAGAGCTTTGGCAAAGCTGCGCTTAGCTTTTGTGCAAATTTAGGTCTCTGGGTTGCTGGGTTACCAGTTGCCGCCTGTTGTGACCTCAACTTTGAGTGAGTCCAAGTCCCCTAACATTGAGCGAATTTTTCTCCGTTACTTTAGTATTTCATTCCCAATGTTCCCTTGACTTAACAGTTACTTGAGGTACGGGCTGTAAGGAATGGGAATGGTTGGATAACTTGGTGCGGGGCAAGTTATGGAGAGGCTAGTTTAGGGACGGCTGGGAAATATGTGTACCACAATTAAAAATAATATGAATATTTCATGTTGTTATTATAAACGTAGGCAGAGGAAGCCTATTTACTTTTTTCTTCAAGTTTCTCCTAAGTAAAACCATTTAAATATTGTGTAATTTAAGGTTCTTGCTTTTCCTAGGCTTCCTTCAATGTCATTTACTTTCACGGGGCGAAAAGTAAAGCACTTTGGCAAGGCCTGACCAACACCTGAGGCCTTTTTGGGCATTATTTTACACACAATTCTGGCAGAAACAAATACAAAATGCCAACATAAAATTGCAATTACAATTAAAGATGGGCGGACAGGCAACTTTTTAAGAGTCCCGGACAAAAAATTGGAGGGTTCTCCAACGCCTTGGCCATAACCATGTGCGGTGGCTAAAAATGCCATTAAAATGTTGCGGCTGCCGCAGATCCAACGAAGCGCAAAAGCATTCCGGGTGTCTAGATGAATAAATCATGAAATAAAAATGATTGAAGGGTTCTACCCGCTCCAGAACCCATTTTCCCATTCCCGCAGGGCGACGACTGCATTTCTGGTTGGGGGAATCAATCAGCTGGAAGCCCGATGAATTTGTAACTAAACACGGCACTGCAGTTGCATTGCCTAATTAGACAGAAAACGTAGGTCGCTTTTCCCAGTCCCGTTGTGTGTGTTGTGTGCCTGTCCCTGCGTGTTTACTTTTAACCTTATCGATTTCATCGATTAGTGATTGATAATGTGTGTGTGCTGCTGGCCTGCTTTACTTGCTCGCTTTGCCTCGACTTCATGGCCATTATGCAAATTTGCCAAGCAATTGATTAGAATTTCATTTACGGTACACGTTACGCATACGCCCCGTATGCCCAGGCTACCATAATTAACGCTGTAAGTATGGCCCAGTCACGGCGGTCTAATTAGCATAAATTCAATTAGTTTTCTTGTTTGCACCTACGGTTGTCTCCGGAGTCTCTATGTACTACTACTACAGTAGGTAGGTATATGCCATATGCCCCATATCTAGCTAACCAGATCTTATATTGACAACAGAGAACTGGCTGCTCTGGTAAGGACACTCCACTGCTGCCAAAGCAAACCCTTATCCCTTGATGGCCATATGCATATTTAGCATATTTCCCGACTGACATCTGACCTTTTGTCTTGCATTCGCGACGCCTCCTTCTGTCTTTCGACTTTCAGTCTCAGTCTCAGTTTCGGTTTCGGTTCGGTTTCGGCTAAGGTGATGTGGCGTTTTGTGACTGCGGTTATCTGTCTGAGTCTCGCCTCGGGGACATGAGAAAGACATTAGCATAAGCAGGCGGCATTTGTTCAGATTGCCGACGAATTTGTGACAAGTTATGCAATAGGTCTTCCCAGTTAGATTTGCATACGATTCGCCGTGAGATAAAGCTGCTTGGGCGTAATAGAACTTGGGAGTATAAGTAGAAAAATATATTTATTTTGCTTGTCAATCAGGTAGACAGATGATGAATTTTAATCTAAATCAGCGATGGGCTTGCCGTGGCTCAATTTGCTCACGCTGCTCAAACCGTTATCTTTTTTTCGGAGGCAACTGGCCGAGCTGGTGCTCAAACCGTTAGATCTCGTGCCCTCCGCTGATCTAAATCATTGCTTTACAATGTTTTTTGTATAGAAAAATGTAGTTCGAAAGAGGATTTGAAATATTCGCATTCTTAAACTGGATTCTTAGCATAATTTGAAGTAACTTTACTTATTCTTCCTGAATAATTACAACATATTTAGTAAAGTACATCTGCAATAGCATTGTATCGATGTTGGCTTGATAAGTTAGCATTAACTCAATCAGATATGCTCCTTCAACATCCTGGACCTGGCTTAATGACCATCGTTTCGTATCCGTTAACCTTTAGCTTTCGCTTTAGCCTCATTTAACCTGGTCGATTGCCTGCGTCCAAGAGGAACAGAGAGAGTTCCCACCTAGCAACCGACCAAACTAATTAAGACCCATCTCCAGGACTCATTAGTGAGCGAAGGCTCCACATAATTAAAGCAACGGTTCCCCCTTGTTGGAGCCAAAATGCAACGCCAGAGCAGTGTAATCAAAGCACTTGGCAATTATTACATTGATTACCAGATGAAAGCCATAAATGCCCGTAGGACGATGACCAGTCCCGTAGAGGAAATTAAAAGAGACTCGTTGTCGTTCAGTTCATTAGGCTTAACGATGAGAGGGAAATATCCTTCGACCTTTAACTACACTTTGCTTTAAACTGAATACAAAATATCCACGTTCAATGTCGATTTGCAATCAAATTATTTGCTGAATCAAATATTTAAAAGTTCTGCAGCGGTAGCCGGTAGCCATGAGAAATGATAGTTGGCCAATTGAAGTTGGCATTTAAACAGGGTTATACGGGGTTATAACTATAATAATAAATATAAAGCTTAAACAGATTATAAAAAGTATATTATTAGCTTAAGAAAGTACCATTTGGTATGTATTATTATAATAGAACTATTTCTTTTATAGTTTCCTTTAAGGACACCCTGTTTGTGAAAATGTATTAACGTTTTTTGTTTGCTCTGGCCTTGATATATGTGTCTGCCATGTTCCCATAGCCTTTTTATTCCCAACAGAACTCAGCTGTGCGCCATCATCGTTGGTAATCGTGGTGCTGCTGCTGCTTCTACTACTCCTGCAGCTCCTACTCCTCCTGCTGCTGTGACTCCTCCTACTTTTTTTGATGATGATGTGACTGAACGTGGGTGGCCATCGATATATAGGGACTCAATAATTTAATGCCTGGCAAATTAAACATCTGAAATGAAGGGCCAACGCTGACCGTAAACTGACGGTGGTGGTGGGAAAGATTAACGAGTGACCCGCACTCTGGCAAAGTCCGGCGACAATTGCAGCTATTTGTTATGCAGGTGGGTCCTCTCTCTCTTTGCTCCCTGCATCCTGAATCCTCCTGCAAACTGGGCCAGGATTATTGCTCCATTTTGCGCTCCAATGCTTTTCGTTGCCATCATCAGGACAAAGTTTAACCGGCACGTGAGTGTGCGAGAGAGCGGCTCATAAAAGTGCCATAAATGTTGATAAGACATGTTTGTCACCCGGGCGAGAGTGTGCTTGTGTCAGCACCTCTGTCTCCAGATGCAGCTTCCTCCGGATGAGAAGCAGCAACCATGTGCCAAGTACATACATAGTTCCCAGAGATGGTCTGAGCTATCTATGTGAACCATGATCTATGATTTGCATGCCAATTTGTCAACTTATTATAGGCGGCACTCACAAGTCATCCTGCGAGTCAAAGACACAGATGGATATTAAGGGGATTTTATGGCGAGAAGTAGCTGTTCACAGGAAGAAACTGTGGTGTGATTTTTAAGGATTTAAAAGAAGGATTTGTCTATATTGAGGGAACATCAGGAGCCTCTAGGAACTAGCTTCAATCTTTGTAAGAGTAGGTGCCATGTCCTAGGATATTCAATGATCTCTACAAGAGGAATGAAAGCAGAGTGTGGCTCAAGATGTAGCATAGTTTTTCCGGGAGTTTCTACAAGGAATATGCCTCCTTAAACTTCAACCTTCAACTTGCTTGAATCTTTGTAAGAGTAGCAGTCATATTCTAGGATATTCCTGGATCTCTACAAGAGGAATGAAAGGAAAGTGTTTCTCAAGATGAAGTATATTTCATTCAGGAGTTTCTACAAGAAATCTGCCTCCTTAAATTTCAACCTTCAACTTGCTTGAATCTTTGTAAGAAAATCAGCAATATCTAAGGATATTCCAGGATCTCTACAAGAGGAATAAAAGGAGAGTGTGGCTTAAGATGAAGTATATTTCTTTCTGGAGTTTCTACAAGGAATCTGCCTCCTTAAACTTCAAGCCACCTTAATTATTAAACCCTCAATCAAGTTTAAATAAGACTTACTTGAAATACTTACCTAATCTCTTTAAATAAGACTTACCTCAACGATTTCTTTTGAGTTCAACTACCTATTTATTCTCTGTGTGGCAACTAATTCCTCATACGCCACAATGGCAGCCATTTTTCCATTAGCATAGGTCACAGCTCCGGCGATTGTGATTGTGATTGTGATTCTGATTGTGCCGCCAACTGGCCATTTGCAGCGAGCAGGAGAGCCACCGAGCAGATACTAACAATGTCAATGATGGCCTCAATCACAACTGTCATAAACAGCGACCAGGAAGGCCAGGGAGGAGGTCCTGCGAGAAGGAGAGAAGAGGATACACAGACAGACTGAAAGGGACAGGACAGGACAGAGAGGCGGCATTACAGAAAGAGTGACACTTCCAGCGGTTGAGTTTGGCGCTTCTCCTTTTGTGGGTCCCGTCCAGAGCTATTAATATGGAAATTATGCAAATTGAATTGACTTTTGCCGAGCCTCGCTGTGGCCCATTAAGCGGCATTTAAGTTGTTTTCGCGCTGCCAAGGTGTTTATATACGAATTTTCCAAGGATTACGCGTCTCTGCCGAGTTAGATATGAAAAGCTTTTAAGGGGAACAGAAATCCCCAGCTAGTAGTCCATAGACAAAACTGTCAACATCACAACCAGCATATCTCAACCCGTATCAACTCTTAGTTCAGTTGCTTTTCCAACTACCAACTGCCAACTTGTTATAAATTCAGTGTTCTTCTCATTTTTGGTACAAAATATTTACATAACTAAAAATGCCTGGACAGTATGTAAATCATCCATATTCCCGGCCAATAATGTCGGTGGTGCGCACCATCTTGAGCATTTTTTACCTGTGGATGATGATGCACGCGTCCTCCATTGTGATCGTCGCCAAAGAGCGCTGGGATAGAGGCTTTCTGTGGGATGAGCGTCTGCCAGACAAGATCTACTACTCCGATCTGCTGTCCAAGGTGCCGGGCGGCGAATTTTGTGTCCTGGTCATGATAGCCGCCGTGCTGAGGGGCATTCATGCTGCTTGCGGCTGTCCGCTGGTGGGGCAACAAGGTCCTGACCAGATCGGACCACGGCCGCGCATTGAAAAAATCGCTCTATGCGTCCCCTACATGTGTGTCTTCCTGGGCTGCTCAGCAATCACCATTTATGTGACGGTGCGGACAATGATGTTGTGGCAGCCGTACGACACCAGCTGGAAGACCTACGGCAAGTTCACCTTGGCTTTGGCTTTTAAGATCGCAATCTTGGCCAACATGACCTGGGTCTGCCTTCGCGCCTATCTAAAGCTGATGGACCTTTCTTTGAACGGGAATCGCGGAAGAATCCTTAATCTCGGAGAGCGTTTAACACAGATTTTCCGCAATTGATGTCTTTCTAAAGAATCTTTATATATATATATATATTTTTTTTTTTTTGTAATTTTTGCAAACTTTGGTTTGATTGTGTGCGTTGTTCTGTGAGGGGCAAAACTTTTGGTTGACGCCAGAGTTTTGTGTTGAAATTTTAAACTGGATTCCAGAGGGCGTTGTTTTGGGTAACTGTTCCACTTCTCAGTTGGTCATATACATTTTATAATTGAGCTCTTGGCCAACGGCAGACAGAAGTTCTGTCTATGGAGGAGGTTTTCAACTTTTAAACTAGGCCAATAGGCGGGTATTCTATTTA
>JAEIIH010021506.1:0-20560 GCA_018904745.1 Drosophila orosa | reverse complement strand
TCTTAGTTATGATATTTTGAAATTTAGATTTGTCCAAAAATATTATCATATATAAATATAAATTTAAAGTGCCAATAATTGTGCATAGTCTAGTTCGTTTTGGTGTTATATCAATGCAATCATATGACTCCCAAAAGTCATACATATTTCGATTTGCCTACAAAAAGCGAGCACAGAAAACCTTTGCGAATCGAAATTAATGCATTTTTTGCCCTTAAGGGCATAAAAACTTCGGTTTCCCTTTCTGTTTTCCCTTTAAACTTTTTCAATGCTGTTGCTTTTCCTATGCCTTTAGCCTGCATTTCACCACACATATTGCAAAGAGTAGTTGCCTCAAACCTTTACAAACCAATCTAAGGTCCATCTCCGTCAGCCATTCACACCAAAGGGACAGCGACAAAAACAGGGACAGGGACTGGGACCGACACTGGACTTGGAGAAAGGAAGTAATCCATTTTGAGTGCAGTTTTCAATATCACTTTCCAGAGACAACTTCCTGCCGGCATCATCATCAAACAGGGCAGGAGGAGAGAGAGAAAAACTGTTGGCACTTTGCATACAAATGTGCCGGGGCCAAGCCGAACTTATCGCAACATTTTAATAACTGGCGGCAACAGTAGCCGGACCTGCAGATGGTGCAGAAGATCTTAGCCGGAGCTGGAGATGGAGTCCAGTCAGCTTTCATTAATTACCAGGAAAAGCGAGTTTTTTTTTTGGTTGTTGCTGTTTTCCTGCCAGTCAAGAAGCTAGTCGGTGTGCGAGTGGATTTTCAACAGGTTTACGTTTACTTCAGTCCTAACTGGGGGCCCGCAAGCTGGCTCAGATACCGCCTTCGACTTCGACTCCGATCCCGAATCCCAATTCTCCTGGACCGCTTATCTAGCGTCCACATCACGCAACAGGCGCGTAATTTTATGAATGAAGTGTTCGCTGCCGGACAGGATTCATGGGCTAGGAAACTGGTCCAGGTTCTGGCACTTAATTGCAATCGCACCTTAGCAGGAGGAGCAGCAGGAGAAGAAGGAGAAGCAGCAGGAGCAGCAAGTGCAGCATCAACAGGCCGCAGTTTGTCAGTCAGGTTAACAAATTGCGTTAAGACAGAGCAGTTGCTCAACCGGTTTGCAGCACATCTGTGCTCGATTCTGGTGCACTTGTTGCATCAGCTTCATCATCATCATCATCATCATCATCATCAGCAGCAGGAGAAGGAGGAGCGGCTTTAACATCAGTCGAAGGAGGGGCAAAACACGTAAAGAAATTGCTATATATGAAATATTATTAAAATCAATTTATAAATCTAGGGAGATCATAAGGAAAAGTAAGGCAATATGGATTTAGTCAGTAGGTTTACAAATTGGTAATGTTTATCGTTAAAATAAGCTAATAAGGCATTAATATATTAAGAAATTTAGTTTGTTTTTGGTGTGCTTGAATTAAAAATAGACTTTATCCTAAGTTAACAGAAATATATCATTAATTCTAGGCTAACAATGTCCAAAGTAACTGAAGAGAATAGTTAGCAACCTCATGCTTTTTTGCAAGTTAAGTTGCTTTTATAAATTCCCTAAAATATTACTGAGTAATTTAAGAGTAACATTACTTAGTAATATTTTATGGAATTTAAATAATACTAGAATTCCTCACAGTGCACTCCCTGGACAACATAAAGAGGAGCAACAGAACCACGCCACATCTCGCACACTTGCAGCTCTCTCGCTTATTAAATATGATTATGTGTTCGATTCTGCGCTGCGTCTTCAAGTTGGTACCCAGAGTGCCAGAGTGCCAGAGTGCCGATACCGAGTACCAAGCCGGGTAAAAGTACGATTGGTCGCAGGAAGTGGAGCCGCGCCAGGCGTCGTCACATTGGCGGCAAGGCTCCCCTTCTCCAGCCAACTGCTGCCCACTTTTAATGAAGTTTTCCGCTGCTTGATGGTTCTGTTGACTTTCCCAGCTGGGCTTAGATACCCGCTGCAGAAAGTTCTAAAGAAAATCAATTTTAGCACGGACAAAACGTTGGTTAAAGCATTAGAAAGTCGGCCAGTAGACGTCGCCCTTTCCATTATTGCCAGCGCCGTCGCCATCGCCATCGCCATCGCCTTGCTAAGTCGCCAGGCAAAATAAAAATCCATTGGTCGTTCAAATGTTTTAATTAAAATTTAATGAATTCAGTGTACTTAATTATGCATTGTTGTTTTTACCCCGACTGGCTGAATGGCGGACTGACTGGCTGGCTGCCTGTCTGTTTGTTCCTCCGACGAGCTATCCTGAAAATTAAATTTAATTGTTTGTATATTTTTCTGCCACTGCCACTGCCACAAATCGAGTGGCAATCGAGGCGTGTTTGAACCAGAAAAAGGTTAGAAATATGGTGACAGAAGGGCAACCCAAATATGGTAATTAAAATTGCATTTATATTGCAATTGATTTGATTATTAAAATATGTCCAGTTAGGCCGCAGTAATGTCAATAATGTTGATGAAGTTAGCCAGGAGTCTGAACCGAAATTGCTGTTTTAATTAACAGGAATTTGCGTTGAGCCATCAAATAAACAAATAACCAATTTAACTGCAATAATAAGCATTCTGTATTTTATTAAACTGCAAGTACCCGGAAGCATTATGCTAAATCAATAAAGTAAGCAAACAATTTATATTTTCCATCAAAGGGTGGAAATAAAAGCCTCCCCCAAAATCGAATTCTACAAAATTGAGATTAATAATTAAAATCAAATCTGGGCTCAAAAACAAATAAGGCTGACTAAGATAAATCGGAATTTACATTTTATTGACCTCGAGTGGAGTTCATTTTAATGGAAAATCATTTCAGTTAATTCGGAGACCACCTGCAAAAAGTCTCTTGAGGCTGTGAAAGCTGATCCGCAATCCGTTAATGCCGTCGTTTGGTTTTTGTTGAAATTAAAAATATGTATTATTAAATGTTCCATTAATTAAGTCGAGCAAGCCGCCGTCGCCGCCGCTATTAATTAATAAAACTTCCTAGCAAAATGCCGCCACTTTGTCTGGCTGGCCCCGAAAAAGTAGAATCAATTAGGCGGCATTTAAGGTGTTTTTAAGGTGCAAGTGGACACGCCCACCAGGAGAGAAGAAAAGCAAGCCTCCAGGTGAAAATTAAGAAGAATGATGACCGCAGTCAGAGCCGGCTGATTGATGGCACTGGACAAATGTTTAGCTTTAAAAAAGAGTAGCCAAGCAGGTCGGTGTAAATACTACTAGAGATTCCTTTACGAAACATTAAGAGTGCTGAAAAATCCCGAATTTGTTTTCCCTCCTTTAAATAATTCCAAAAACCTTTAAGTTTAATTTGAAAAATTTGTAATTTTATTCAAATATTTTTCTTTGTTTGAATATACAAAAAGTTTGTTGTCTTTCTTTTGTTTTCTTCTTTTTTTTGTAATTTTTCACTTTTTTTTCATTTGATCTTTAATATTTTAAATATTACATTTAAATATTTACTTTAATTAATGAAATATTATTTTATACACGTACTTAGCTTGTTGGTTTGTTTTTTCCTCTCTTCAATTTAAATGCAAATGCGGTCAAAGTCTAATTTATAATTAACATTTTTATGGAATTTGTATTTATAAGAGTTCTTTAGCATAATTTTTGGCGCTTGCGCGTGCATGCATCAACTTGTTTACCATGTATATAATTATTGTCATGCATGATAAAAAGATGTACCTATACATATATCGAATATATTATTTGATGTCTCAAGTCTTAGGTCTAGCACAAGTCACGCTTAAAAGTAGTCTGTGTGTTCGGTTTTGGTGATTTCGATTTCGTTATTATATCGCTGTTTTTCGTTGAAAATCGTTTTACTCTTATCGGGCCTGCTCTCTGTGTGTATGTATATATATTTAAATATGTTTATGCTGATAAATATCGGGGTATGTCCTATAGCTTAAACTTGAACAACTGCTAATGAGAATGAGTCACGACTCGCCAGACTCGTAATATTTATGCTAGATGCTAAAATGCGTAATTCCTACTACTTAATATCGATGGATCTTACTACGAATTAATATTTTGAGAGTTCTTTTGTTGTTTGGGGTTTTTATCTTTTTTATATATGTTTTTGTTTTGTTCTGTTTTATTTTTTTTTGTGGCTTCTACAAATGCTGCTGCTTGTGGTGGTGTCCTGGATTATTGGGTGGAGTTGGAGTTGGAGGGGCGGCAAGCATTTATCGTAGAGCATTTTGGGTTGCGCACCTGCCCCCGTGGGCTTCAAACCAAATAAATATCCCTTTTACCTGGGGGGGACCTGGTCTTCTCTGCGGTCTTCACCCCCATCTCCCCCGGATGATCGTTTTGGTTTGTGGCCAACGTGTGGCTTGCGTGCTTCGGGCACAGGTACTTATCACAGCCTTCGAGCGCCGCATGCAAATGTCTTTTCTCAAAACACACTCAACATGGTTTCTCCATTTGCGCTCCGTAATAATCAACGTCATATAGTAATAATTACAAACGTAAAATAGAAATAAGAAAATAAAAAAATTCAATAAAACCCGCAGCAGCCGAAAGAGGAGACACGAACACCGGTCGCGTCTATCGATTAAGTGTTTCGTCGTTATTCCATTTCCGCTTCTCTCCATGAATATATATATATATATATGTATATATTTTTTTTGCTTCTTCTGCCGGTGATTATGAATGATGTGATGTCAATCAGTCTAGCTGGAGATTCGGCTGGGTTGGGCTGTCTGTGGCTGTCATTCACGCTCAGCACGGTGCTTAGTAGGTCTGCGGAGGAGAGAGAGAGGAGGAGAGCAGGTGGAACGGTTGTTAGAAAAATACAGGTACATAAATACAGGTTGTTCTAACAAGCTGCTAATTAGTGGGGGCTTGGCAAAGGTCTGACGATTGATCTGGATCATTATACAAAATTATATGCAACGCTAGATATATCTTTGTTATAATAATACTAATTAATTTATGTTGTTGATCATTTAGAGAAGCTTTTTATATATCAAGGGTTTGTCATAACACACTTCTCAATAGTCATGCTTAAAGCTTTAAAAATATATATTTTATTACTATTATAAATAAGACAGATTGTACCGCTTGAAAAAACATTTGATTACTAATTTGTTAAACCCTAAATTTCATTTAAATTGCTTCTAAAACTCTCTCATTCTTTTCTACTTCCTCTAAAGCTCAAATCTCTTAACCCCTATTTGTTCTATATATTAAAAATTCCTTTCTCAACTTACCACCGGCGGATAGGACATGTATTTATCGCTCATATTGAAGTATGATCCATCGGCTGGCGGCGCCGGCGATGGCGACGATATGTAGCTGCCCTTGATCACCAGCGAGGAGGCGGGCGATGGCGATGGTATGTACAGGCCATTGGAGATCAGCATGTGATCATCCTTGGAGCGCATGGGCATGCCATCAATCAGCCCAGTCACACTATTCCTTTGACTGTGCCGCTTGGGATTGGGCAGGGTCCGGGTAAAGTCCGGATTGCAGAGCGGATAGGGCGGGGTGCACATGGAGCTCTCCTGGTACTTGGGCGGATACGCCGTCGACTGGATAATGTCCACGTTCTCCACGAGGTACGTAGAGGCGGCTGCCTTCTTCTGGACATCCGCCTGCAAAGCAGTGATGGGCAGCTAATTAGGATTTCAAAAGGGGGTTAGATCTCGTTAGTGGGACATTAGTGATGATGATGATCCTACCTTATAGACCGACTGATTGTCATCCTTGGAGTAGACATCATCATTGCTGGGCTCCGCCTCGCTCTGTGACTTGTTCTGTCGTCGAATAACAAACCAGGCCACCAGGGCGGCATTCAACACCAAGAGAACCATGGCTGCCGAGGTGATACCAATGATCATCACATTGGGCAGCTCGTCCTTTTCGGTGTACTCCGCCGAATGGGGCTGGGAGCCCTTGCTGAGGGTCAGCTTAATGTCTGGCATGAACTTGCTGCCACCAGCCTCGTTGGCCGCCATCACCGAGAAGTAATAGGTGGCTCCTGGCTTCAGGCCATCCAGGGATATGTTCAGGTAACCCGGCTTGGCATCCACCTGCTTGTACTTCTCCTCCCCTTGCTGCTTCAGCCTCAGCCGGAAGTAGGTCATCATGCCGCCATCGAATCCCGGAGTCCAGTTGAGCTCCACTCCCGTGTCACTCACATTACCCACTCTCAGTTGGAGAGGAGTATCCGGTCGAGTGGGTTTGCTGAACTCCAGTGTGGTGCTGGCCTGTCCCAGAGCATTTCTTACCACGCACTCGTACTGACCATAGTCATCCCCCGAGGTGTTTTCAATGAGTAAAGCAGACTCGTAGTTCAAAGGATCCACCTGGCGCTCCACACTCTTGAATTTGTTGCGGCGCTGCATCTTGAGATCCTTGCCATTGCGCCGCCAAATAAAACTGGGCTGAGGGGCAGCCAAGGCGCGGCAAATGAGCTGAGCACGAACGCCCAGGCGAGCGGCATAGCGGGTGAAGCCAGGGGAATGATCGATTTCAGGGGCAGCTAAGGGATAAAGAAATAATCAAGGATCAAGGGATTAATAAAAGGAAATAAGGAAATATATATCCTAGAAGTTAAGCTATCTCTAATCTATTTATTAAACTTACTTTGCACAACTAGCAGCACATTCTGGGCTGCTGGCGCTCCTCTCTGGTTGTCCACAATGCAGGTGAAGTTGCCTATGTCGCTGCGCTCCACGCTGGCTATTTGGAGCAAGGCAGTGCCATTCTCAAAGCTGGCCATGGTGCGTGAAGCCAGGTCATAGCCATCTCTAGACCAGCGGACATGGGCAGCCTCCAGAGGACGAGCCTGGATGTGGCAGGCCAAGACAGCCGGTTCGCCGGCCACAAAGCTGCGACCCTCACTAACGGCCGTAATGGTGGGGGCATCTACAAAAAATGGGGAAGCAAAAGAAAGACAACCTTAGCTTTGTTTTTTTTTGGAGGTCACTCCACTCTCCACTAGATGATACTCACATTCCACAACCACCTGGACCTCCAGCAGAGCAGTGCCCTGGCTATTGAGCGCCTCACAAATGTAGACACCCGCATCATTGCGACTGAGACGACTGATGTTGAGACGCGGTCCATCGGAGATCAATCGCTGACCGCTCAGACTATTGCTGCTAATGGGCAGGCCGTCCTTGGTCCAGGTATAGCTGATGGCCATGGGATTTCCGCTAGCCAGCAGCTCCAAATGGAATGGCGCCCCCTCGATGCCCACGAAGGTTGTGGTCTGCGCATTGTCGAATTTAGGGGGATCTACGGATTGCATTGCGTATATGAAGATATATCTAAAAAATCATATTTAATCAGTAGCAAACTCACAGAGTATGTCCAGGCTGATGGTCTCGTGCACGCTGCGCTGCAACACCTCATTGTGACTCTGACAGGTGTAGATGATGCCATCTAGATCTTGAGTTATATTCACATACATCTCCAGGGTGGACACCGAGCCACCCCAGAGACCGGGACGATTGGCCAGGTTAAGACCCTCAACGGGTATGCCATCCTTCCACCAACTGATCTTGGCTGGAGGAT
Source organism: Drosophila orosa (assembly GCA_018904745.1). NCBI lineage: Eukaryota > Metazoa > Arthropoda > Insecta > Diptera > Drosophilidae > Drosophila > Drosophila orosa. The sequence goes on along the minus strand of JAEIIH010021506.1, from coordinate 13,016 downwards.
TACTAGAGCTGGAATCGCAGACAAGCTTGGCCCGAATGCCAGGCACTAGATTCTTGGGCACCACACTGATCTTGACCGTCTCGGGGGGAACTAATAATAGTAAGTAAAATCCTATATAGTTGGGTTAACTTACAGGTATAGCTTTTACTTACAGTGAACACCCAAAGTCTTGGTGGCAAATAGAGGTATATCGATGGCTGCATTCTGTACTTCGCACTTGTAGATGGCATTGTTGTCGGAGGCATTGAGCAGGAGGGACAGCTCAGAGGAGATCTTACTGTCCACCAGTTTGGAGGGAGCATTCAGTCTCTTGTCATTCTTGTACCACTGGAGAGTAGGAGGAGGATTGCCACCGGCAGAGCTACATTGGAGTTTCAATATAGAACCGGAAATGAGGATGTCGCCATCATTGTAGCCAGTTAGCAGAGGAGGCGAAGGGGGATCTGCAGGAAGATATAAGAAATTAAGTAATAATAATAAATAATAAATTATAACATTTATATTTAAATTAAAGACAAAACTTACACAGCACATTCACTGTGTGCGAGCCCACCACATTCTGCGTGAGTTCCGTGTTGAGGGCATGACAAACGGCTATGAAGGTCCTGCTCTGGGAATCAATGTTTAGGCTGATGTTGGAGCTGCTCACCCAGCCGCCATCAGAGCTGCTGGTGGTCTTGTAGGTGCTATTGGCCAAAGGACGGCCATTTAGGGACCAACTGATGCGGGCCGGAGGATTCGAGGGGGCTGTAACACAGCTCATTTGCACAGAATCGCCGACCTTGGCTTGACTAGCGCCACTGAGATAGACGTCCTTGGGGGCATCTGTAGGGATAAACAAAGAGATTTATTTATAGGGGATTTATTTGGTATTGTAATTAAGGTTTTTCCTGTATTATAAAGCTAGAAATTCATATATTTTCTTAGTTAATATAGAAGTAAAGTAGAAACTTACACAGCACAGTCAGGTTGAGTTCAGCTCTAAGCGGCGTAGGTGCCAGCAGATTCTTGGCCTCGCACACCAAATTAGCTCCATTGTCCTCGGCGGCGGCGGTGAACTTGTACACGTTCTCCGACAGTCGTCCAGAGGTGCGTTGCGGTGAACTAACGGCCACGCCGTTCCGATACCAAGTCAATTGGGCCGGGGGATTCCCGCCACGACTGCGACAGGCAATCTGCACATCCTGGCCGCGATTAAGGCTTTCGCTCTGGCTATAACCTTCAAAGAACGGCGCTCCTGGTGGATCTGCATAGGAATTGACGTCTATTATTAGGAATTTCTGCTCTCACTCAAAGGATATGCCGTGCCGTGACGGCACACACTTACACAGCACAGAGAGCTGCACCTGGGCGCGCATCGGGACATCGGGGGGCAGGGCCTTGTGGCGGGCCTCGCAGGAGAACTCCTTGTAATCGTCCTCGGAGGTGGGTTGCAGGTGCAGCGTGGAACTGGTCGTAAAACGCTTTGGGGCAGTTTGATTCACAGAGACAATGGGTGCTGCACAGAGAGAAAAAGGTTGAGGGAAATGTTCTAAAGGATATATTTATTGGGAAAATATTTTGGCAAGCCAATGCTAATGAAAAATCCCTTAAAAATCTATATATTTTTAATATTAAATAATTAAACTTGCACTCACCACTCTGTACTGGCACATCGCCCTGAAACCACACGATCTCCGCCGCCGGATTGGCATTCTCGGCAATGCAGTGCAGCGTTAGATTCTGTCTCTCCTCCACCTCGACCCGGGCATTCCTTGCATATCCCTCAATGACGATGCTACTCGGTGCCGCCACAATGCTGAGCTTGGCATTTGCCCGTATGGCCGGATTCCCTGCCGCCGGACCCACCTGGCACTGATACTCTGCATCATCCTCGAGCGTGGCATTCTTGATCTGCAGATTGTAGGCATTCTGCTTGGCATCCACCAGGACCGAGTACCGTGGAAAACCAGGAATTACCGCCGAGAAGCCCAGCGCAAAGCCATCCTTGGTCCACTGGACCTTCCCTGCGCGGGAGGACACCTCGCAGCGAAGAAGGGTATCGGTGCCCTCGAGTATTTGCAGATCATGGGGTGTCACCCGGAACTTTTGCACGGCGGGTGGAGAGGGAGAGGCGACTGGAGCAGGTGGAGCAGCCGGAGTAGCAGCTGGAGCCGTAACAGCGGCCATTCCATAAGAGATGGTGGCAGCTGCAGAGAGAGAAATGTAGGGGAATTTATTTATTTATTTAAACAATTTAAAGAAAAATATATAAATTTAATCTTTAATAGAGTTTTCTGTATATTTTAATATATTTAAGCCTTAAGTGTACCAGTCAGACTTTGCTTTATTTTGCTAACGAATTCTGTGTGGAAATCTATGTGTAACAAGGATGATCTTTAGGATACATTCCCAATTCACCATGTGGCAAGCGAGAGATTCATGCGCATGAACTTATGCTGCTCTGTTCCTTAAGGATTTCTATACCTTTTCTTCAAGGGAATATTTCTCTCAGGGAAATGTTATTTAAATAAATATTTTTGAGAAATATAAATAAGTAAATATAATTAGCTTGATACTTGACTGCATCTTAATCGTTTTTTCATTTCACTGCATTATTTTTCTATTTTTTGAGGGAAAATAATTACGTTTGATGCATCCAAATGATAAGTATTTTTCTGGCTGTGCAAAACAAAACGAGATGAAAAGGAAATTCGCCTGGTTAATCGGCACGTTCGACATTTGCGCACGTAGTTTGCCAAGTGCACCGGCAATGGGAACAGTTCAATTGGCATCGGAATCGACATGGATGTGTCGACCTGTCAGGGACGCCCAGAGATGGCGGAGGAGTCGGGGTTCGGGGTTAGGGTTTCGGGGTTCGGGATCCCCCCTACGGTTACCCAGTTTTACAGCCCACACATAAAATACACATTACTTAAGCGTAAGCCCCGACGACGTCGCTCAGTCACATCGCACTAATTTGGTACAACTTCTTTTTCTCTGTTTCACTCGCACGCTTCCTTCCTCCAGCGACTCACATGTGTCAGGCAACTCTCAGGCTGTCATTGAGACATGGATGTATCTGTCCGTGAGTCGGTCTTTATTTTTGTGTTCACCCCAGCTCTCAGCTCAGTCGGTTTGACGCTGAGTCGGCCCACACCTAGGCCCAAAGTAGGTCTACAGAGCTCTTGCGGCTCATTAGCATTAAAATGTCTTAAAGAAACGACCAGGCCACGTTCGATACCAAATTGAACGGCCTACTCACTGGGCTCTATAGCTATATATATATATCTGTATATGCAGACATGTGTGTGCGACCTAATCAGCATTAGAGCAATCTACATAGGTATATATAAAGGCATTGACACACGCACACTGTGTCGCCGCTTCGGGGAAAATGCTGTGTGGGTGCAAAACTAAATATAAATAGAAATAAAACCAAGAGGAGAAAGTTCCATTTTTGGTTTCGATTTGGTCAGTTTTGGCCATTAAGTCTGAGAAAACAAAGCCTCGTAAATCATCTTCAGCCCCGATCGAGTTCTTAAGACAAACTGTGTCGCCTTGGCAGTGATAAATAATTCTCCCAATCTAATGAATTGGCCATTAATCTTTGCTTAAATCTCTAATAACATTTTTAATTCCCCCTCCAAAGCCGCAAACAAGTTTAATTACCAATTGATTTTTCAGCAAAGTTATAACTCACTTTAAACTGGTTGCTTGAGCCACTGTGCGAGCCAGATAAACAATACATAAAACAAAGGCAAACATTTGTGTCGTGGATTAATTGATTATTTGTCTGGGAAGAGATGGTCTTGAAAGTGGGTCCGTGGCCGAACGGATATATGATTTGGTCAGAGCGGAAATGTGACCGACCGACCGACCACCCAGGGGTTAGGACTGGGCCAAGTTAGTCATTCGTTTTGAGGGCGCCTCGATTTGCATTTGCTGTTCTGCTGCTTCTGGCCAAAGTTCAAGCAATTAAGCCAAGCGACAGTTGACCAACTCGGCAACTGCCAGAACATTTCCTGCGGCAATTAACCAGCGAAAAATACACAAAAAAAACTGCACAACTTGACAGGTTTTTGCACTGACAATGACGGGGGCCCAGAGACAACAAAAACACAGAGAGAGAAACCCGACTTGCAACAGCATACAACTCATTTAGTGTCATTACGGGAGGAGATGGCACTGCGGCTCTATGGGTCTTATGGCCAACAACAGGGGAGGGAGAGACAGGCAGACAGGAAAGGAAAGCCAACCCGCTGTGCCGGGGTAATTGTCACATACACACATATGTGTGTTTGTGCTGCCAGGATGGCCAACAAAGAAATCCTTGAAGTGTGACAGTAGGAAGCAAACAGCCCAAAGAAGCGACTGAAGGAACAAACCCAAGGAACACTGACGAACAGAACAACTGAACAACTGAGTAACTCAACAACTGAAGAGCACAAAACACACACACACTCCACTCGACTATGACTGGAGTAAGTGCAAAGTAAATGAAAGATGAGCCCGAGACCGGTTTAGCATTTCATTCATGGCTTCACTGGCCAACGTTCTGGGCCTGGTCAAGAAGGAGCGGACAGCAGCAGCAGCAGCTGTAATTGTCAACTCTTCCCCACAAATTGTACGCAAACTAAACTAACTGCTTAACCGCAAAACGCACGACGATGACGATGACGATGATGATGATGACCATGTCGATCTGGGGTCTCTCTCTGTCTCTTCATTCCCCCGAGAGCCTAGTTCCTGCACTCGGACCTCTTCCTGTGCCTAGGCCCAAGTCGGTTCCTGGCCACAAGTTAAGTGAGTGTGCCTGCCCTGGCCTGTCCTGTCCAGTCCTGCTTTTGGCCTCAAAAGCTTGCTAATAGTTTTTAGGCTGGTAGGGAGAAGGTCCTGTTAAAGGGAAGCTAGAGATGGCTAACTGGGTAGAGTGTTAAAAAATAATAACCTGATAATATAAAAGAATTTAATCAGGGAACGTGCAAATACTATTTATTTTCTATATTCTTCTGCTAATTTTAACAAGTTATTTTCTTTTACAAATTTCCTTTTATTCAAGTTCAAAATATATATATATTTTAGCCATCAATATATTGGATTTATGCCATACTCCCAGCTCATCTCTCTTGCTTGTCCGCTGTGTTACGTGTGGCAATGCCAAGCCAAGCGCAACGCCGGATGTCGCACTAATGGTCAACGCAACGCACTCGAAGGTCCCCGGTTTTAGCCCACTCTATAGGCTATAGCCTCTCAAAACCCTCTCTATACCCTCTCTATCCCCTACTCTATACCCTCTCTGTAGGCTAGGCCGGTCTGCTTTGTAAGTTAAACTATCTACAAGTCATTAACTCATACAAAGCCAGCAACTGTCGCAGAGGGAGAAGGCCTAGGAGCTGGCAGGCAACTCTCTCGGCCAGAATCCGGAGTGAAGTGGCCTGGACCAACGCACATTGAGCCTTTTGTTTTTTCCTCTTTTTTTTTTTTTTGTTTTTCCTCTTTTGCCTCCCTTTTTTTTTCCTGTGTGTGTGTGTTGTTTTTTTTTTTTAGTATTCCTTATCGAGACCAGTTTCCAGTTTATACGCTCCCGCTGGTAACTCCAGCGCGTTAATGGAAAATATTGTGGCATATCACAGGAAATCCGGTGAGGTTTTTTTCCTCCTTTGAGTTGTTGTTGTTTTTGCTTTTGCTTTTGGCCTTTTCCTCTTGCCTTTTCTGCAGGACACTTAGCCGGCATCTCGCACTCTCTATGTTACTGTGCTCGCTTTGACAAAATTAACGGGCACATAAATCTCTTGGCCGGGTTTTGCGGCTTTGCGTTATAAATTTAATTAAATTTTATTTTTTTTCCCCTGTATGTACTTTACTGTGTGCGCCTGTTAAGCATTTTTTGTCGCTTGCTTGCTTTGCTAACTTAACAAATGTCTTTTATTATATTGATTAAAGCGGCTTTGGTGTGTCAAATTTGTTGTCAGCCATGTTAAGCGCCGGGCAAAGTGTTTCAAATTGTTTTAAATGGCAAGGGAAAGGATTTGGGCTCAGGCCATAACAATTATTTCTCCACATGTGGGTGGTGGTGGCAAGGGGAGTTCCCTAATTCGGAGCTTTTCCGCTGAAACTTGAGCGGTTTTTGGCCAGAATGACATTAGGACTTTATCTGTTTTTGCAGGGTGACTGAGAGTTGGTGGAAAAAGTTTCAATTAAATTTAAGTGGGTTTTCTTATTAAAGGATTTGGAACTTTATCTGAATAAATAATCCAAGAGTTCTTAAAGTTTACACTTGTAGTAATAATATTAATTTAATTTTTGCAACCAGAAAGATCAAGGCCAATGATGACATACCTTAAAAATATGTAAACTTGGCGGTCTTTTGGCATTTAAGTTTTTTTAAGTAACTTGGCATCATCTTGGCCATTGTGCTGGTACCCTACATTTCTTTGGCTTTTTGTGGCTTCCGCTTATGGCCAAGTTTATGGCTGACCCAGACCCGCATTTCCCTCCAAGGGAAGAGTGGAAGAGTGTCACGTCACCGTCCATAGCCAGTCCAGGCATTTAATGTTCGCCCTGGGCACGCTTAATAAATTCGAAATAAAACGCATTTGAATCCCGCGAACGGAATGGGGATCATGGGGGCATTAACGACCTCCAAATGTTTGTTTATTGTCGTTTCCCACACACAGATCCCCGAGTCCTTACGCAAATTGCCGCATTACCAAGTCTCTGTCTGACTGTGTTCCCTGCTCTGATTGAATTATAAAATTTGCAGCCAGGCCAGGCCAATATCAAATGCCAAGAGCCACAGCTACGACTCCTCTCGAAAAGCCTCATCGACGTTAAACTAATCAACTAATTTGCTATGAACTTTGCGGTCTGCACAAATTAGAGCGTCCGAGCAGAGAGCTGCCCGGGACCCACACCGATTCCATTTCGAGGCATTAACATTAATTATTTTCTGCTTCATGAGCATTTTAGATGAACACAGAACGCAGACCCGGGGTACCCAGAGATGTGACCTCCGATATGGCAGATCCAGCCCCCGGGGACTTTCATCTTTCGTTAATTAATACAAAAATGTTGGCTGTCGTTGGTTGTGTCAACTATTTTTTGTCGGGAATATTTTTGGAAAAATTGTTGCGGTGAAGGCCTGGGCCTGCTAGCAACAAGAATAAATATTTTTCCTAGGCCAAAATTGAAAGTATTTTGCGGGCCGTGGTCAGTTATTTTTGAATTTATATCAATTTGGCAGGAATTTGGTGAATTTAAGTTGAGCAACTGAAACTGCCAGGATTTAAGGCTTCCAATAAATATTAAAAAAAATAAAAGGAAATAGAAATATAGGAATATATATACAAAATCCGTGGCTGAAATTAAACAATTTTCTGTAGGAAAAATACTATCATAAAAATCCATTCTTTACCAATCCCAGCATATAATAAAAGCTTCCACAGAGAGAGGAAGAGAGAACGGTAATAGATTTGATGATTTTACGACTATAAGCCACTCAGCGAGCAGTTTGTTTGTCCGGTTGTCAATCCATCCATCCATCCATCCATCCGCCAACCAAACCACCAACCAACTAACCAGTTTTGTCAACTGCCACATGCGTGGGCCAAAAACCAAGAGTTTTTGAACACCCACAAGACAGCGTTGGAAAAAAATTGACAAATTTTATTAGTCATAAATTGAAAATCATAAAACTCGCTCAGAGCAGCAGCACCTTGCCTCGGTCTATGAAAATAAATTAATCCTAGGAAAAGAGCCTTAAAAATATGCACAAGAAAAAAAATATTATTATTTAACAGGATCGTAAAAGTTTTGGCGGAGAAAGATGTGTTTGTCTGCGAAATGGCTAAAGTTTTTCAAACCAAAAAACCCAGGAAAATTAATTTAGCCAAGTTTGGAGATCTCCTCTCCTCTCACAGGGGAGGCTGAGGGATCTCTCGAAGCGGCTATTTGAATAAGAAATCCAGCGGCCAGAGGTAGTAAAAAAATGGTGCGCCAATAGACTCATAAAGAAATCAAAGCCAGAAACCAGTTCAAAACCAGGCAAACTAACTAAGAGAGACGACGGACGACACACAACCTACGTGCTGTGAAAAGGTAAAAGAGATATATAGATGTCTGTATATATACATATAGAGGGAACTACGGGCTTATGAATGGTAACCGCCATATGAATGGCCATACAAAGGCCACAAAAGACGTGGGCTTTGCCTCAGTTCGCGGCGCATATTAAACTGAATTTAAATTTAGCTGCAGAGCTGCAGAGCACCACCAAGTCTGAGTTGGAGTTTTGCAAACCCCGGGCACGCACCTGGCTTTGACGGCTTTCTTGGCTTAAGCTTAATGCCAGCGATAGAGAGAGAGAGACTGAATTGGCCAAGACGGTGCAGCAATCGATGGCTTGCACTTGTCGCTCGGCTCAAATGCCAAGACAACGGCTATTGCATTTCTTGGCCATTTTCATGGATACCCATGGACTGAGGGGTCTGAGTATGTGGCAGCTGCATAATTATAATGTCTGGGCCCCGAGCGGTACATTGGCTTGTCGCAACTGTCCGGGGCCTGTCTCGCCGAAAGGTCAAACAACATATTTTTGCCGTTTTTATTGGTACGCTGCTCTGAACTTTATTCGCGACACAAAATTAGTTTCAAACATTTTGTCGTGTCTTTCGATCAAAATAAAAAAAATATAAAATGTGTTCATTTAAAATTCAATGGCTATGAAAACCTATAAAGCAATTCATAACTATGCAAATGTGGTCTTCAAATTAGCAAAAATCATTTGAATTTCAGAAACCCCTAAAAAACTTCAATACTATGTATTTCCTTCATTTGAAAATGTATAAAAAATATATTCAATATTTTGTTTTTACTGGCACCCGCACTGGGTTTTTCTTTTTCGTTTTACGTTTAATTTTATTTATGTATGCAGCTCAAAAAAAAACTCTGTCTGTTTGTTTTTATAAAAACTTAATGGTCCACTGATTGTGGGCATTAACCCATACATTTGGCCACAGAAATATATATGTGTATATATTTATTTTTTCAAGGATGCGTTCATTAACTTTACGAGATTTATGTAGGCGGCGTGTGAACAACAGATGCGGGCCAAACCTCAACACAAAGCCACATGCAATTGTCAACGATTCCAGCCACAAATTTTAATGATCCCCCCCTTTTTTTTTTATTTTGCACTTTTTTGGCTCCAAATTGAGGGTTTTAGATAGAAAACAAAGTCCCACAAGAGCCAGAAATTCAAGTTATCTGGCGGCGATTTTGAAAACTCTCAGCTCTCTTGAAACTTGGATAATCAAGATACCGGTGCTGCTGCAGCCAGTGAAACAAGACACTAGCACTATGGCATCTGGCCAGATTAATGGCTCCGAGCTGATTAGTTTGGGGCCAAGACAAAAGGCCAGCTCCAAGGCGGTAATTAAGCAGAGACAACGCAACGTGATGCTTTGTGTGGAGCCTCCAGTTTAGTCAGAACATGTAAATTATAGATAAGCCGGAGAGGAGGAGAGACTGGGGACTCCATGATGCTCTACATGCCCAGCAACCAAAATGTTCATTTGTCAAAATTAACACCGCCGTGAATGCCGAAACAAATCGAATCACAAAGGCCGCTAGCTATATGTTACATAGCGAGTTCTTCTACGAATTGGGACAAATTGATTACCAAAGCTAACTTATGTTTGAAATGGAATAGCTCAGAGTTTAAAGAAAATGAGATTGTTGCTTGAAAGGGTGTAGTTTGTATAGGAAAAAGGATATTGGTTTTTGTAAGACATAAAATCAGGCTAGTTATACTTCAATAGTTCTATAAGAAATGGTTTTCAATTTGAAATAATTTGAAATACTAACCCAGAGAAGGCTACAAATTTATATTAACACTAGATATAATATCGGACTCCTCTAGAACTTGTTTCACTTTAAAATCATACGAAATACTGCCCCAAAAAAGGACTAGAAAATATATTAGCTTCAAACTAGTTTTCACTTCAAAATCACATAAAAAACTGCCATAAAAAAGGCTAAAAAATTAATTTGCTTTAAATGAGGATTCTAAAATGCTTCATTATAAACTTCTAGGCATTTTTCCTAATTAATTTCATACAAGGCTTACATTTTTCTTTCGTTTCTATGTATTTTTTCACCAAAAACTTCATGTATCTCATAGTGTATCTCATGGTCGGTAATCCCCATTATAGACCCCTCGCTTCTTTATTTCTCCCATGTTATCCGCACAAAAACATCGGTTTCCGAAAAACTCCCTTTCCCTACCAATTTTTGTTGGCATTCTCACACCCTCATCCATCATACGTGCGGCTTCCTCCCGGTTATTGTCATTCTATTAACTACCGAGCTGTCCCCGATATTTGGACCATCAATCATTTAATTTTCGGGCAGTGCATGAAAAGTTCGTTAGTGCAAAAAATTAACTTTACATTCTTGGCAGCCAAAACTAACTGAAAATTGAAAAAAAAATCCAAGCCAAAATACTTGTAATTTTCACATTGTCGCAGTCGCGGCTTGGCGTCTGGTTATTAATTCAGTTTTCACAAGTATATGTCCGTGTTTTTTGGGCCAAAAGTTACCGTACACTCTTGTGGGTTTTCGACCACGTCCCTGGCAGTTTAATTGAGCCAAGAAAAACAACAAAACAAAAAGATACAAGCAACTGACGCTGCTCGAAATATAAAAGATACAAAAAAAAAAAAACCGGCTTAGGCGCGTCTTGTGTATGTGTTGGCCATCCATCATTATGAAGTGTTTGCCAGTGTGGGTAAGTGGTGCACCTGCTCGCATTTCGATGGCTTTTCCACAAAGAGAGGGGCTATCCAAGGGGTACCAATCCGGTTTTTGGGGTCCTCCTTCATTGATAGTTTCGAGTGCAACTTTCGCATGCGCAAACTGGCCGGACAACATATGTGCTGCTGGTCAGTTGGGATCTCCAGTAAGATCCTCAGTCTGAGTCTTGATTCCCAACCCCATCATCCAGCTTCCAGCTCCCAGTTTCCCATCTCCCAGCTGCTGCTGCTGATTTTGCTTCTGTTTTTGCCGTGATTCTGGCTCCATGGCTCCTTTTTTCCAGATGGGCATAAAACTGGCTGTACTCGGTGTATACTCGGTATACTTATTTTTTGTGCGCCCAGCGTAAGTTAATATGACTTGTAGCACGATGATTGCTTCCTGTGCCACAAGAGAGAGAGAGGGCCTGAATAAAAAACCCGCTGACAGGCCTCAGCTCATCAGCTTGGCTTTTGCTGACTTTTTTTTATGAATGAAAAATCGGTGCTGGCTTGCCTGCCGTCTCTGTCTGCCAGCGGAAGTTATAAATTAATTGAGTAAATATCGATTCGCAAACAGACTCGTTCGCACACATGTCTAGGGCTACAGCAGCTCTGGCTGCCTTGTTAATTGGCAGCATAGAGCATTCAACTCCAGCTATTTGCATAGTCAAATTGGCCAAAGGGACGTGGTGGCAGCAGCAGCAGCTCTGGGGACATGGCAAATCGAGTTAGCAAGCGGGAGTAGCGAGATTAATGACCATAGAAATCGCATATTCAATTGCTCATCGAGTATTCTCTCTCCTTCGGCTTTGATAATTTATTGAGAGCACTTCAAATGAATTTTTATGCCCAGAGTGAGATTTTCGTGCCACACACACACACTTTGGCCTAAACTTGAGGCTAAACTTTATTAATTACCAAGCGGCGGTCTTATTTGCCAATTATTTACTCATCGTCATAAATCGCTGCTACGTCTAGGGTGTTGTTTTTAACGATTCCAGGACTCTCTCTCTGTGAAGAAGCGAGAATTTATTACTCAACTGGAGTAGGTTCTTATACGCCATATTTTATTAATAGCTAGTAAAGCACTTGCCTTGATAATCTAGTTAAATAGGTAACTGGAAGAGAGGCTTTAAAAGGTTCTTAGAGAGGCTAGTATAATACTCTCTGAGAAATTAAAAGATATTTAGAGGGAAAACAGCTACAAACCTTCTTTGTTTATGCTTTTTGTTTGAGTATTTTCCCAGCTAAGATCTAGATCTAGCTCTCATTAGCATGTTCAGTTCTTTAACCTGTTATTCTATATTTTTGCTGCCTTTTTTTAAAGCTTCGCACGTTACACATCTTTAACCCAATATTTTTTAACTTTGCCCCAACGGCGACTGTATCTGTATCTGGTATCTGTATCTTTTTCTGAGATCTGAGAGAGCGGCGTCATGCATAATTGCATATATCAGATGCAAACACCTAACTGTACAGAGTCTGTATATATCTTTGTGTGTATATTTGTTATACTCGTTAACGTCGCGTCATAAGGAGCGACAACAATTGCTGCTGCTGTTGCAGTTGCAACTTGTTTGCCGTTGACGCCACCTAACTGTCAACTTTCTTTTTTATTTTTGCACCCTGATGGCTCTCGGCTCTCGTATAATTACACCGACCTCTCGGCGGGTCTTACTTGCATGCAATTAGCATAAAAAATATCAACAGAGTTTGCATTTATATAACGCTACAAATTATGCATCATTGGAGCTGCCACCGCAGCAGCAGCAACAGCAGCAACTGCAGCAACAGCAGCAGCGGCAGCAAACTGCAATGACGTTGAATAATGACCGAAAATGCAATGGCAAGTCAACAGTTTGCCAGCGGGAAAACAGAAAACAGCCAGCAGGCGCAGACACCGCAAACTCAGCTCCAGCTTTGCCATAAGACGTGGCCGGAGGGAGGAGTCGTTGTAGCTGTGGCAGACGTCGTCGTCGTCGTGGTAGGTGCCACTGACACCTTACGCACACCCACTGCCAAACGTGCCGCAATTCCAGGGAGCGGAGTGCCAGGGAAAGGCCCGCCAAGTACGATGAGCTCGTGCTTTGGCAATGCGATATGGTGAATTGCAGATGAAAAGACCACAGAGTACACAGAGGGAAAAGTATGTACATATAAGAGATTTTTCTAGGGTTTTTTGATTGATTTAAGGCATAAACTTTGTTATATTTAAATTATTTAATTAAGCAAATCAAAGAT
>JAEIIH010021495.1:0-19398 GCA_018904745.1 Drosophila orosa | reverse complement strand
TATAGTTACTTAGTAAGTATATGAAATTGTTTTAATTTAATCCCACAATTCCAGGGCCACTGAAGAGAAACAGTTGTATAGAAGCTTAGACCGTCGGCTACTTGGAAGAAAGAAGGAAGAAAAGACTGAAGAATTGGCCCAAGATGGTCTTACTGAATTCTTTACATCACTGTATATATATATATTTATTTACAGCTTTTCAAGGCTAAATCTACTCGGCCTAAGCGTTTATTTGTAACTGCAAGGGTATAAAAAGTGTTCACTCGTAAGAAAATGCGATGGAAAACCATAATTTCTTGCGCTCCCATTAGAGAGAGAATTAAATGCGAAAATCCAAGCACGCTGAGCCAACTGGCTTCAGGAAGGGGTGGGACGAGATGTAGAAGAGGAGATATGGCCGGATTGCCTTGGCCAAGTGAAAGAAAGAGTTGACCAGAAATTAATAAAACCAGCCGCCGTTTCGCATGTGTGGGAAATATCGGGAAAACGAGCAGAAGATAGCTAGATTTAAGTGATGAGGGAAATGCAAATCAGTGGCGATAAAAAGAGCTCTTAAAGCTCCAATATAAGCAGAAAGATATAAAATATATCGCTTGGAATATAAAAAATATGTAAGATAAGAGAGCAGAATTTTATAAATATTTGTGAAAGAGCATTAAAATGTAGATAATGGTTTTGGCATTCCAAACTGAACTTGAAAATATTTTCTTGATTTGAAAAGCAAGCAATTTTCTTAATTTAAAACTTTGCAAATGGTTTTAAAATATACAACTTTAATTTAACAACATTTTAATGTGATCTTAGGACGATCGATTTGCAGTGCAAAATTTAGTTGTGTGACTTTTTCGCTTTTTTCATGAGTTTTACTCTTTTTTTTTTGGTGGGAAAAATGGGTCAAACATGTGACGTTGTTGCAGTCGCAGTTGCAGCTTTTACTTTACAGGTTTGCAACCGGATAACCCAGGGGCGGCGATGAGCGGGAGAGCAAGGGGAATCAAAATGGATGCTCCCCTCTCTCTTGGCTGGCCGAGTGAAAGAAAAGTGAAGTTTCATTTCAGTTTTCAGTTTCAGGCAACAACTTTCCTCTTCTCCTCCTCCGGTGGGTGGTTCGTCTTCCGCCAGGCTAACCAAAGATCTCGAAAATTCCCGAAAGATGCGAACGAACAGAGATTAGACGAATTATGGAAATCAAAATATGATCAGTAACGAGAAGTAAAGAAGTAACAATTTATACAAAAATAATAAAGGGGAAAGACAAGACGAGGTAGTATAAAAAATATTTGTTAAAATAAAGGTAAGAATCTTAAAAGTCTTAAAAGCAGTGTTGCTGACTTGCGGTTCAGAAAACTTCATATATACATTAGAGATTGTAAAAAAAATAATGATAAATCGTTATATATTTTAAATTCAACATTTTTACTTATTGAAACAAAAGGAGCTATTTTCTTTGACCCATCAAAAATATTTTCCACTGGCTTTGCATTGAATTATTTGTTGTTTTACCTATTTTGACTCTTACATTTTCCTGGCCACAATTTTACCTATTTTAAGTCTTACATTTTCCTGGTTACAATTCCCTCAATTCACTTATCGCTGAAGCTCGACTTGGCATTGGACTCATTTACGTTCGACGAGGGGCAAAACTCTTTTCATTAATGCCCAGCACGTACTCCGCCCCGCTTCTCACCCGCGATCGCATCACGATTCACATGCCAATTGCTGCGGAAGATACATAAGTTGGTCGAAGAGAGAAGGCAATTTCAGGGAGCGACATGCGGCGGGCAATGCATTTTTATGATTCTTTTATCCTATATATACATTTTGTTGTTGTTTCCCCCTCAGGAAAAAAACAACAAACCGAACAAAACGAGGTAAAATCATGCGTAAAGATTTCCAGAACGATTCTATTTCCCTGAGCGTGCCCCCGAGTGTGCATGTGTGTGTGTGTGCTATTTCCGCTAGAAAGGGAGGGAGCGAGGGAGTTGGAGTTGCTTCCACAATGGTGGTCACTAAAATGGGTCAATAGTAATGCAAATAAAAAATAATACTTTTTTAAATTTAATTAATAAATGCAATTACTTTTAGGCGAATTATTATTAAAATTGTGGAGAAGAGCGTGCAATTAATTCGAAATTCATTTGAAAATCTACCAAACTTTGTTATTATTAACACATAACGCAGATTGGTTGGTTTATTTTATCAAAATAAGATGGTTTTTATCATTATATCCCAATCTGTCGACCTTGTCCTTGAGCTGTTATAGTAAGGGTATACAAACTTTGGTTTTCGGCATTTAATTTTCATTTTTGCTTATGTTTATACCCTTGCAGGGGTATTTTCATTTTAGTCAGAAGTTTGCAACGCCAGGAAAGAGTAATTTCCGATCAAATATTCTTGATCAGCATCAACAGCCAAGACGATCTAGCACTGTCCGTTTGAAATAACATTTTAAGCCATTTCTACAATATTACAATTGTTAAAAATTTTAATTTTAATTTTTAAAATTTTAAGTTCAATATGTTCATTTCTTATCCCAATGAAAGCCCATAAAGAAACGCTTTTGGGATGGAAATTAATGATTTATTGGCTTAGTTGTTATCTAAGCTTCGACTTTCCGAAATAAGTTTACATTTTTGTTTTAAATACCTTTGCATTTAACGTTTAAAAGAACTCATCGATGCCTGGGCTATGAATGAATTACTGGCACTACTTGCTACTTGATATAGCCAGTAATTATATTGATTTCCCCGCTTTACCCAGCTACGATCCATTCACAGGGCTGGTATGAGTGTTGGGAACTATAGTAAATAGAAATTCAGGAAGTCGATTTGTATCAAATGTCAGCATTTGATTGAACAGTCAATGGATTGTAGAGGTATTGTTGGACAATTGATAGGAATGATAAAATATCTGGCACACTATAATATTTGTAGAAATAGTATATAAAGCATATATAATTTTATTTAATGGATTAGTTTTTAACATTTATGGTAGCTTTTCTCGTTCTATTTATGGGGACTGCTCCTCTTCACTTGATCAGCACTGTTTGGATCAACAAATTTAACTTCAATTACGTACACACACGTACACACTTGCAATTGTAATTCATTGATCTCCTACACCCTCCTCTGGCCCCTCGCTCTCCCTCCAGCGGCTGGCCTGGCCTTTTGGTTTCATTCATTCATGCGTGCGATCATTCATTCAGTCATTCATTCATATGCACAAATTAAGCGAGGAAGAGAGAGAAATACGATTGTTTATTTATTCTTAGCTTGCCGCCGCGTTTTTATATCAGCCTCGGCTCAGTTAGTCCGTTTCCTACTCGCTGCCATTTTTCAATTAAATTTCAATTTGAGTTTCGTTTGCTCTTCCATGTCTTATGTTGATATTATCGATTGATAAACAACAACAAAAGGCGAACGGGTCGGGGGGCGAGGTAAATATTTTCGTTGGCATGGCGGCACGCGGACATTGTTGAATAATTAAATGGAAAAAAAAGGAAGTAAGCTTGTCAAAGACGAAGTGGGTAATACCTTTAAAAGTTATTAATATAAATAGAAGCTAGAAGCTATCAACAGGGATTTACTAAGAGAGAGAGATAGAGACTAGGTAGCGTAGAACCGAAAAAGCGGACAGGGCTAGATCTACTCGGCTGTTGCTGCTGATCAAGAATATACACCTTTCTTATTTTTCAAGAGAAACCTTTATCTTTCTCTTTCAGTTTTGGAATCCTAAGCTTCTAACATGTTGAAGAAATGCAGCGAAGAAAGTGGAAAGTTTTGTAGTAGGTTCCAAGGAGAGGGCTGGTCCGTAGGTAAACCTTTTCGGTTGCGATTTAATTTAATTTTGTACATGCAGCCGTACGTATTTTTTGTCTTGCCTAGGAAAAGTTTCTTGTTGATTGCACTCTTGCACACAGTGCAACTCACAATTATAGGGCGCTATTAGAGCTTTTTAGATTTTATAAAAATATATTTTCCATCAAAAATATATGAAAAAGCAGAAACTATTTGAATATTTGTAAGCCTTAAACAGTTCTCTAATAAAAATAATATTGGAGGGTATATTTTTTATATTTTTATGAAGTTCTTTTTGTTGTTTTTGCCTTTTGACCTCGATTCTGGTTCTCGGAACATAACATTCTTATGAACTTTTGACTGCAAATTTGTCTCAACGGTCAGGAATTTTCCTAAACTTTTAATTCAAAATTTGTGTAGTAGTTGCCTTATAGTTTTGATATCAACTGTATTAAAGGGAAAAACTGATGGCGGAAAGTAGAAAAACAGAGAGAAAGAGTATGGAGGAGAGGTGAAAACAAAGCGCACTACAAAACAGACAATGGAATGTTGCGGCTCAAAATGGAAGTTGGCTAACATCAACACTTTTTGCCTCGGTATTTGTGTGCAATTGTCTTCTTTGCGGTTTTGACGCCATTTGCGACTTTCGCAGCAGTGTCCGCATTTTTCTTGTCTCCCCCCCAGCTTTTCCCTCCCTCCGACCCAGCAGTTTCCATCTCCCCATCTCAGATGCAAAATAGCGAAGAGAAGAAATTAAGTCTCAAGCTTCCCTTTTACCTAGGAAATAATGTTGCATAATTTATGAGGGGAAATTGTTATACTTTTCCCTCGTCAGCTTGTGTTTGTGTGTAAGTTAGCTTGTAAATATCTCCGACCAAAGCAGCGGCCTTGAAGGGTTATCTGCTGACTAGCGACAAGTCCATCTCAACTTCTCTGAATCTACTTGATTTTATATTTAATAATCTACTGCCGATCCCCGGTAGATGACTCTTCTATGCTCGCAAAGGGTATTTCAGAGTCGAGAACACTTCATTATTTGATAAATAATAATATGCAATAAAGCAAATAAAAGGTGGCCCCTTTGTCCTTCCAGGTGTCACACCTTTTTCGCCACTATAATCCGGTAATTGTCTTGGCAAATTATACGTCTATGTATATGGAAGAGAAAGAAAAGCTGGCGCCAGCATCAAAAACAAGAACGACAGCAATTATTATCATAAACGCCAACGTGTTTCGGTGGCGATTTTAAAGGCAACAAAAAAATCGGAACTATAGGCCGCAGATTATATAGATTGCAGGCAGGCAAGTATGTGTGGTGTGGTCCCCACCCCTTTGGGACTTGTAATCTCCGTAAACAAATATGCAAATCAATTAAATTCACTTTTGTTGTTTGTTTTTGTTTCTCTCCTGCCCGCAAACCGCTGTTTGGCTAATTGGAAATGCCGCAGGCGTCCACAAAGTTCTGAGCTGTCACTACTACCTGCCCCATGCTTCCCGACAAAACCCCTTCTTTCTGGCCAACATTCCCCACCCCAATCGTATATGTACACTAAGGAAAAAGTCTACATCACTTGGAAATTAGGATAATTATTTGACTAAAATGGTTTCAAACTAGATCATTGTATTAGGGTTGTATTTTATTTTATTTTAAACAAAATAAACTAGTTTTTCTTACTTTGACTAAGTTAATAATAAGTTAAGTAATAATTCTACATTTAAATCTAATTGATAACTGATTGTTTTTTCTATTCAACTAATTCCTGTTTCAATTGTCTTCATTTTAACCACATTGCTGAATTGGTTTTATTATTTTTTTTACAAACAAAACTCCAAACAATTTGCGCCCACTGTAAGCCCACTCTCGAATTACTGCCAACCGACTGACATAATAATAATCGCAACTTGGCGACAAAACACTTTCCTCCCTCCTTTTTCCACCGGTTGGTTGGTGGTGGCCTGGCCAAGCGTTTTAAACTAATCGTCAGCTTGGATGACTGGGTCTAAAATAAAACATGAAACAAAAAACAGCACAACAAGGGAAAAAACAAATAAGAAAGGAAAAGACGGTCTTCTGTCTCAGAAAGCCCCCGTCTAAGTTGTAACACGAAATGTTTCCTTTTTTTGTATTTTATATTCCGCTTTTGCTTTGGCATTGAACCATGAAATGTTTTCTACGCTTCGACTGTAGTTTTTCCCCTCCCGATTTCATTGTGCTCTGCGGTCTTGGCTCGGACAATGACAATGTGTCCCATTTTTCCAGTGTTATGCAATTCTTGTTGCCTTACATTACCCTGAAAATTAGCCAACAGAAAGGAAACAAAAAAACTATTACTAATTTTGGTTTGACCAAATTTTTACGAAATCAAAACCAATTTAAGCGAAAAATACAAATTTGAACTATTTAAAAATTAAAAAAATATTTAGAAATGAAAAAATTAAACAAAAACACCTCAGTGCTAGTTAACAGGTTAATATTCATTGAAAAAAAAATGAAACTAAAAAGGGTTGTGAGAAAGCTGCATATTTTCTTAAATATATTTAAGTTACCTCTTAGTTTATAACTAATTGTTAGCTTTAGATACATAAATAAATAAATATTTAAGTGAAATATGGAACGGTGCTGTTTTTGTATATTTCTTTAATTAACAGTTGGACTCTGTAGTCAAATAATAACTTCTAAAGTTATTAACATACTTGAAACAATGTGACAATGAAATAATTGCAAAATATTTCAAAATGTTTAGTAGTTTTATACAAAAACATATGCTTCACTGACGTTTCCTTGAGAAACTCACTCCGATAAAGACTTTAAGAATAAGGAAATACTCTCTGCTGTCAATTTAATGTGACTTTCAGCTGTTGTTTTATCTTTTCTCTTTCCTTTTATTTTTTGAATTTCTTGGAAGAGTCTGTCGATAGTTCTTTCAGCTAGCAGAAAGTAATTTCTTCGTCTGCTTATTTTGTGTACTATTTTTACCATGCGGTTTCTGCCGTCTCTGTCTCTTTCTCCTCTTCATTTTTTGAGTTTGTTGCGGTTTCTGAGCTCAGCTGCTACTTTCTTTTTCGAGCCGGCTTTTATAATGCATTTCTGGCCCCTTTCTTCATCTCTATCTTTTTTTCCCCCCGTTGTGTGCAAATTTTTTGCGTTTTCTCGCAATGTTATTTAATTTTTTTGCCTGATCGCGGCTTTTACTTGACGGGTGTTTGCTTCTACTTTGTCATCTTCGCTTTTATATAGCGGCGGGTTGTCAATTATTTTATAATAAACAAGGAGGAGAGAGAAAGCAACAACAGCAACAAAAAAGCAGAAACTTATTCGGGGCAAGAACGTAAATGTGCTCTGGCCAAAAAGGTTTAATTTTCGTCGGGTTGCTGGCTTTTTCCGTCTTGTCTTCGCTTTTTTTGGGCTGACAGAAATGATGATTGTCCATTGCTCGGAAATTGCGGGTAAGTGAAAAGCGGGTTGTCAACATAAAATACAGTAAATTACCGTTGTAACAAATATGCGTTAAAGGTTACGCAACCATGAAAATAACAAAAAAAAAATAGTTTTATGTTTTTATACAGAATTTAAAGAACCGTTTTTTTTTTCTCTCTCTTCAGGCTGCTTTCAGCTTTGCCTGCAATGTACAATCAATAGCGAACGAGAGCTGCACCCTGAGAGAGCTTTTTGCCTTTTCTTTCACTCTCTCTCCCTCTCTCTTCAAGTTTCTCTCCTTGAGAGCGGAACTGAATTATCTTACGCTCTTTTTTACTCTCTCTTTAGGCTGCTTCCCACTTTGCCTGCAATGTACACTCAATAGCGAACGATCTCTCTCTCTCTCTCTTCAAGTTTCTCTTTTTGAGAGCGGAACTGAATGATCTTACGGGTATGTACGAGGTTTGCTAGAAACCAGTTCTTTCTTCGGATCTACTCATTTCATTTAACTTTAATATACTAAATAAGTTTGCCTTATTGTGTGCACTCTGTAGTGGCGGCCACAAAAAGCTGGGTATTGCTAATTGGTTAACTGCAATTGGCAGTCAACTTTTCAATGAGCGCTGACCCACTAAAACGAAAACCAAGCAAAACGCAAATGCAAAAGCAAAATTTAGCTTTAAGACAAAAAGAAAAAATAAAATAAATAAATAAAAATAAAAGTGATAAACACATTTTTGCGCAACCTGGCAGATGTGAAGTGGTAATGGCGCTTGCCAGTAGGCTAAGGGGGCGATGGGCATTGGGTGGTGGTGGGTGGTTGGTTTATTTTGGTTGTGTTGTTGCACCCAAGGAGGCGTTGTCTTAGACCCCAAAACGTGACCGCAAATGGCAGGCAAATTGGCAAATGGCAACACACACGAAACAAGTAAAGAAACCCCCAGACGATATTCAATTAACACAGTTTCGGGAGTTTGTTCAACCAAATAAGCGGAAGAGGGGAAGAAGGCACAGACAGATACAAACTGTTGACAGTTTTTTCTGCTTTTGGTGGATTGACAGTTAGCAGAGACAACAAAAAGTTGGAACTTTCCTTTAACTTGCCCAGAACTTTTAAACATTGTTAAATAAAACTTCGTTTCAGTCAAAGCCATCAAGATACCGGTTGCTGACTCGAGAGTAAAAACGGATTCGAAAGAGCCGCTCAGTTCAGGTTTTTCATTTTGCGCTCTCGCTTCAATTCGCTCTCTTTCACGATATGCCTGCAAAACAGCGAACGGGAGAGCTTCTTTTTAGCTGGGCGTTGAAAGAGCGTCACTATTTTCTCTCTCCGAATGTAAAAAGATTATTAGAAGGTGGGGGAAAACTTACGTACAACTCAACTCCTCGGAAATATCTGTGTATGTATTTATTTTATATCGTTTTGTTACCTGTAAAGAGAAAAGGAGAACGAAAACATTAAATTCAATTGTTTTGATGTAGCACTTAGTATCTATCTCACTAACGAGTGCTCCTCCAAGTACTCTCCCTCAGAAACGTAATCGCAGCTAGTGACAATATCTTATCAACTAGTAACGCAAAAGAACAACAACCATAAAGCCCATGAGGCCCGCATTGCGTGTAAATACAAACGTATGTATATATACACATACATATATTTTTCTTTTTAGTGATTGTTGTTGCTGCCGGCTGTCCTCAATTTGCGTAAAATGGCACAGCGGAATAAATTAAAATGCAGCAAGTCTCAAGTTGTATTTCCCTTTGAAAACCCTCATTTCTTTTTATTTGTTGTTGTTTTGTTTTCTTCAAATCACACGCAATAGCATCGCAGCGGGGTTCGCGGGGTCAGAGGCGTGACGATAACAAATAAAGGGGATGCCGGCTTGGAAATCGTTATCGATGACGAAAATAAAAGCCATAACGAATTTTATATGTACTTATACAACTGTATATATAAGGATGAAATATAAAATGAAAAAATATTCAATTGAAAAAGAAAACATGGAACAATAGTAAACACTTATATTAGATCTTGTCGATGATATTATTATTTATGAAGCCATTTGCTGTACGGTTTCAGCATTCAGCGAGTTGACCACAAAGTAGTTCAGAATTCTAGCGTTTGAGAGAGTTTATTACGTTTTAAAGATCTCCCAGAACTTACAAGAGCCATTATTTATATTATTATTTTTATTGCTTGCATGATATATAATGCACTTGAAATTATATTTGGATTTTCCACATTTAAGCATATATTAAAAAGTAGTTCGTAACGCCCCAAATGGAGAAATACAACGGGGTCGTCGAGTGATAAGATGGAGATAGAAGCCATGACCCATAGCGGCGTATCTTCAAAGAAGAAAGAGCTTTGGCGTTCTCCTTTTATCAATTCGGTTTCTACTTGTGGGTGTCTGCTGGTCGTTCGAGTTGTAGTAGTTTTTTATTTCATTTTTTAATACTGCTGGTTGCATAGACTTTTAATTTGCATTTAGCAACAACAGCCGCCAAACAAAAACAGCAGCAGCAAAAACGACAAATGTCCGCTCGTTATGGCGTCGGCAATTGTTCAAAAGAGTTTTGTTTTTATTTTCATCTAGTTTTAGCTTATATTTAAATAAGAAAAAAAAAACCGAATGGAAGAAAACTAGTGCTAGTGTCTTGGAAAAAGCGCGACAATGAAAACAATTTATATATGGACAACAGCACGATTTTAGTTGGGATTTTGAAAACAGTAAACTTGAGCGCAGCAGGAGCCACACCCCCGCCACGTGTGCAAATGGGGAATTGGGATCGGGGTTGGTTTATTATACATTTTTCATCAAAAAGTTTGTTTTTAAAGGTTGTCACGCTAGTACATTAAGGAGTTTATTTTTGTCAAAATAGAAGCGATACAAGCGATAGATGATTTTCTTTATTTATGTTATGGATTTTACATAAATTTAATAATTTTAATTAATTGTATTCTTTGTTGCAGTGGGCAAAACCTATCGATTTTTATTGGGCCCCAATTTATGAAAAACTAACATCAATCAGGTAGGAAGACTAATGTTGCCTTTAATAACAATATTTGGTAAATTGATTTACATTTATTGTACAATATTTTTGGAGAAAGAACTCAGGGAGGTGGCTAAACTTTCAGATCCCCTCCGATGGGAACTCACGAGATTTATAATGGATGTGTAATCGAATTTCTAGTGGAGATGCAAACCACTTAAGGTCATCCACAACAGCTTCCGTGCTGTGAGTGTGTAAGTGTGCTGCTTGTGTGGGTGCTGGACCTCGAGGGGGTAGAGTGGCAAAAATATAATTAATGGCACCACTTCAATGCAATTATTGCATAAATATATTGTTAAGACAATAAATATTGGCTGCACTATAATCGCTTGTTATTTTCTTATATCTGTATTTGTATATATTATTGTTGTTTCTGTTTTTGTAGTTGTAGTTGTCGGCGGCAAATTACCAAAGGCCGCAATAAGCGGCAAAATGTTTCGCTTGGTTAGACGCCTCAACGTCGCCTCATATGCAGAAAGCTAAGTAGAAAACTGTAGGGGAGTGTGCTCGACTGTTGGGTACCCCCCAAACTATTAATTATATTATATATATAATATATTTTATATCAGGGTTACAATTGAAGGATTTCAGATTTATGTGCCAACTACTTTTAAGAACATAGATACCAAATTGTGTAGTTCTAGCTCTTTGAGCCTCTGAGATCTCTGAGATATGTATTTACACTATATGGTTTGTTTCTGTGATAATAGTCATAATACGGGTTGAGGTATATTATTTTTGTGACACTTAATTATTGATAGTTTGTACAAAAGCTTATACCCTTTCTGTCAAATCGTAGAACCAAAATTTAAGAAGCCTTCTTACCTCCATAACTCAAATAATCTTGCGCTTAAAGAAAACTAAGAAAATAATGTATGAAGCTACATATATTCTTGCTCTCTTTTTCCCTCGAACCCTTTTTGTATTATGAGGCTTAGAGGCATTTACAAATATTTGTTATTATATATAATTGGATTTGGGCAAGCTGCTCATTAACTGGGCTAATGCATAACATTGGGCCTGGTTTGCAAACAAATAAGTGTGATTTACAGCCAATGGACTCGCTCATTGGGGACTGGGGAATTCATCTGCGGCGAGATGATTCACAGAACGAGTTATTAGCTAAATGATTCACTATCTCTTTTAACAAATTCTAAAAGCGGTTTAGTCGCCTGTTGATTCAAGCGGTAAGTAAGTGCCATTGGTGATGATTATCCGGTTGATTGGCTTATTCAAGTTGTTTACTATTTGCTCGAATTACATGCATTTAATTTATTTATTTAAAATTTGTATGCATTTCATTTGTATTTTATTTTCTTTCATTAATATTCATGGTGTTTTTGAATGATTTATTCATTCGGTCAATTCGTTGTCCCCCATTTCGTATCTGCTGAGTTTGCCTTTACTCGCTTTTCCCATTTATAATTGGGTCAAAGTTTTCCCCAGACAAATTGCAGTTATCAATGCAAGGCACCACCGCCCAGAGCCACCCAGAAAGCCACCTAAAAGCGCCTTCGAGCCGCGTGAGAAAATTCAATTCGAAGAAAATGTAATGTTTTTCCTTCGCATTTCTCTCTCTCTGTAAATGTTTATGCCTTTGGGCTTAAGTTGGAAATGGCTGAGCATTCTAGTTGTCATGGGATTGAAGTAGTGGGGGTTATTATAATCCGGTAATTGTCAGATCAACCGATTTTAATGGCTTGGCGTCTTAGGTGCACGAAGAACAAAAATGTTCAAAGCTCTTTGAGTGCAAAATGTGAATTTATATAAATAGCAAATAATTATTTCCTATAAGAAAGTCAAGTTACTTGAAATTTTCAACAATTAGTTTATATTATTCTATTTATTTTTGCTTGGAATTTCGCTGTCGGTGAGTTATACTGACTCACTCCACTTCCGTGATTATTATTTCTGACTTTGCATGCATAAATCAGTGCTGAGATTAGCTCCGGCACCAGGGCCGCAATCGAGGAGGCATTTAAGACATTCCATTTGCTTTAGATTAAACTTTATGCACTAAAAACATGAATCCCCAATTACAATTTCGATTACATATTCATTGATATTATTTTACTTTAATTTATTTATTAGTTTTGTTTGGGTTTTGTTGTTGTGAAAAGCCCCGCCGCTGTGACTACTTCCCTGACCTCGCCTCGCTTTAAACGTGTTTGCATCCATCTATTGTTGGACTTTTCTAGCCGTCAGTGTTCGGTATTTGTTGTTAATTTGCCAACGCCAGGGGTGGGCAGAGGGGGGAGTGAATGGGGGCGGCAACTATTTAACGTTTAAGTTTATAAGTTGAAAAGCTAATTGAAGTTCGACGTCGCCAACAAGCTGGCCAACTAAAAACCGCATTAAATTATGAGCTGGCTGCTAAGCGCTGTTTTTGCGGCGCCACTAAATGAAAAAAAATATGCAAATATACATCTATACGTATATTTCTTAATGGAAATAATAATAATAAATAAACAATGGCAACAAATGCTAGCTAGCCCGTTTTGGTTGCGAACACGGAAAAAAGCAACGATCAAGCGCATTTGAGGCTCTCTCCTATCTACATTTGGCATCTTTTTCTGGAATCGCGCTGCCTTTGATCGCGTTTTCTGGGCGCGGGTGGTGAGCGCTGGAATTCACGCGCCAAAAACGCTAACCAAAAAAGGCAACACAGCCACAGTGGAGGCTCAAACTAACGTAAAACTAAGGCTTAAACGGGTAATATAATATGGATTTATCATTTCTTAGGGTGATAGCTCATCCTTAAAGACTATATCTGAGGGCACACTTTATAAAACTCGGAATTATAGGTCAAAAAGCATCCTTTAAGTCACAAACTGCCAGCTAAACTAAACAAAATCCATAATCCTTGACGATATGTAGGTTTTGTTTTTGAGTTTTGCAGTTTCTTTTGAGCCAACACTGTATTTCATATTTAATACATTGGTACATATAGCTGGGTATGGGCTTATGATTTATCATTTATTATTGTTATTGCATCCCCAATCCGCCATCCGACTGACTTCCCCACCTGCATTCGGAAAACCCCTCCCTCGATCGCTTTAATGGCTTCTAATTTGACACTGGAACACGCCCGATATATGGTCGTTGTCATCATCGTCATCATCATCATCACCTTCGCCATAGCCATAGCCATAGACATATAGTCAATAGCCAGCGCCATCGTCTCTCGGCTGTCAAATCAAACTTCGAAACCACTCGACACATTTCACAATCCCCTCACTTGCCTCCATGGTTCTATTTAGCATTTGCATGTAAATTATGCTAATTAAAAGTAGACAAAACACGTTCATATAATACAGGCTTAGGTGTTTGTCTTGGCTCGACTCGGCTCGGTTCGGTTTGTATCGGTTTAGTTTTGCATCGGAAGATTTCTTTCAAGAAAGTGGGGGTTGGTTCTTCGTTCTCCATATTCAGGTTGACTGAATATGCGGCAAGGAAGTAAATCTGTCACACAGATAATGGTTTCCTATAAGGCCTGCGTCTCTTAAATGTGTGGAAATATGTTTTCATTTTCTTCGTTTTTGTTGAAACTTTCAGTTAAAGAAATCTCAAAGTGATTCAATCCGGAAAAGCTACAGTTTTTTCGGATACAACCCGTACGGAGGTTATTATAATTATTATCGTATTATCCCCTAGAGAGTAAGTAGATATTCTTGCCCAGGACCAGCAGCCGAGTCGATCTAGTCATGTCCCTTTGTAGACAAACTAGTCCCTCAGTCTTGGAGCTATCCCAAAAATACTATCCGCTAGAGTGTAGATAACATCGCCAGTCGCCTCGATCTGGCCATGTCCGTTTGTAATCTCCCATTTTTCGAGCCATCTAAATGTGCTCTTGTAGCATTTACTTATCTTGCCTTATTTCCATTGTCTCTATTTGTGTATTTAAATTGGATTTGGGCAGTCAGAACTGAACACAAAGCTCCAGAACCTTATACGTACTGTTTTTGGCATTTATACGTATACCTGTCCCATTAGCATTAGCTTGATTCAGTCAAGCCTCTACCAGTTTTAGGATGGCTACCTGAAGTTGTATTTTCGTTTTGTAATAAGGCTTTGCGGTGCCATTTTAATTTTTCCCATGTCGCTCGCCAACTTTTGATTGCCAAATCGAAATCGGGGTGTCGTGTTCGGGCCATAAACAGTCAAAGTAGTCAAGCTTTGTTTTCCAGTTCTGCTCTGAGCTCTGATCGATTTTTGTTGGCTGTCTCTGTTTTGCCGAATTGTTTGTCACGATTCTCTGAGCTGCGTGCCAAAATCTTCAGCTGCAATTTCAATTAAAATAGGGCTATATAAATGTCTGAGAGCTTGGCCAAAGTTCAAGTTCAAGGTTGACTTGCCGAAGGCTTTCTGTGCTGTTTTTTTTTTTAGCGCTATAAGCAAATGTAAACTCATATGAATACATATACGTATATGTATTTTTGTAACGGTTTGGCACACAAATTGTTGCTCCATTGTTTTGTGGCGAAAGTCGGTGTGGTGTCTCCATTTTTCGTTGGTTCTTAACCTAATTAAGGCATTTGTTCTTCGTCTATATAGCACTGGGCGGTGGTACCGTTAACGACAGACTCTTCTGTGTTTATCTAATGTTTCCTCGTTTTCATTTTAATGAATTCACATTTGAATAAATTGTGGAATTTGTTAAAGTGGCAGAAATACGTACAAACACTGGCTGGGAGAATTCCGAGTTTAGAAAAGTCTGCAGAGGTCGCAGAGGTTTCTCCCCCAGAGTCTTTGATAGACAAGACACATCACAACAAGGACAGGTGTGTAGGCCTGGTCAAAAAACAACAAAAAAAAAAGATTCGAAAATGATTCAAAGGCCTCTACAGAGATCTGTGGGCGTCGCCAACGTCGTCAACGTCTTGATATTATTTTACTTCGTATTTTATGACTCTTTTCGGCTGGATTTTCGGGGCTCTGGTGTCAATGATGACACCATATCATCGTCACAAGTAACCAAAAAGTTGCTGACCAAAGTGCAGCCCACACAAAACATGTCTCAGAAGAAGAAAAAAGCTGGGAAAAAGCTGGCTTGATGAACACTTTATGTATATACCACTTGGATCACTCATTATTGGATAGTAAATACTACTACAAAAACAGCTTAGCAAAGTTCTGTAATTATGGGATTTCAGTTAAGTTTTAGGTGGAAAAAGTGAGATCTCTCATCTCAAATGATATAGGTGCACCACTGCTGCGATCGAACCAAAATCGAAAACGAAACGAAAACTCTACAAAAATGTTAAGCGTGACTCTGGTGCTGTTTTTGTTGTTGTGTTTCGACTTGTTGTAATCTCTGTATTTCGATTTTGTTAATGCATTTTGACCAAGTTTGTTTAGCAGGCGCCTAAACGGCGGCAAGGTCGTTCAAGGTAGTCCATAAAAATGTCTTTGTTGTTGGGTGTTATTGTATTTGTTTCTTTTTTATTTTACAGTGCCGAAGGCGGCACATGCTGCGTATACGCAATGTGTGAAATGTTAAGGGGAGGGAGTGAGTGTGAGGTTTTTAATTCGGTTATTAACATGTATGAGTAACTTTGGTTAGCTTTTAAATTTTTATCAACATTTTGTACTTTTTGTAAGGTGTTTTAATTCGGTTATTATCATGTATGAGTAACTTTGGTTAGCTTTTAAATTTTTATCAACATTTTGTACTTTGCCTTAAGAGAAGATTATTTCATTTACGGATTTGGTAATTGCCATTAATTAATAGAAATTGTTAGTAATTTGTCATTAAATAAAATTTTGGTGTTTTAGAAGCTTGAAAAATGTTCTTAAATAATACAAGTTAGTTATACTTTAGCAAGTAAGCAAGATACATCGTAGGAATGACAGATATGTCTAGATCAATTCGGCTATTGATGGTTATTAAGAAAATGGCTTTTAGACTTGAAAAATTGGATTATAAAAAGGAAAGCAAATATTTTAATAAATATAATATAAATATTATATTATATTCAGGAACTGGCACCTGCACCTATAGCTCATTGATCTATATTTCTGTTTCGATCACTTCTCTTGGCCTTGTCCCACTTGAGTCTCTTTCCCTGTGCGTTTCTCTCTCTCTCTGGTACCTTAATCTTAACTCTTCCTGCTGATTTTGGCCTTGGCCTGGACCTGGACTCTTCGGCCCTCCGCTGCGCTGATTGCTCATTGTTTGCTTAATGATTTCGCACTGCCTCCCTGGTACTCTTGGTTTTGTTTCTGCCTTTTAGCTTTTGTATTTGCAAGCTTTTTGGAACCGTTTTTCAATTGCCATTTATTGCAGATACGTTTTGTGTGTGGTTTTTGGGTCAATAGATTTGAATTCCGAGCGGTTTGTTGAACTCCCTGTCGAACCAGATCCGAATCTGTATCTGTGTCCAACAATCTCCCGTTGAGTGTTGTATATAATGTCTGTACCTTTCACAAAAAGACCAAAAATCGCTCGCACCAAATAATAGAAATAAAAATGGGTATTTTCTGTGTGTTACTTGGCTGAGATTATTATGCAATTGGGACTGGGACTGGCCTGGGATCATTATAATAAGCAGCAGCAGCAGGCAGCAGCAGCCGGAGCAGCAGCTGAAGTAAAATGCAAAATCAATTAATTATAAATAATACATTTTTGCAATAAAAAAGTCTGTCAATATTGTATCTAATGCGAGGCGGCGGCCGCGGCGACGGCGAAGGCGCAACAATGCCATGTATCTGTATCTCTGAGATACACATTACAAGATTCGCAATAGACAGACGATAATTGATGGTTATTGCTATTTTGCAAAATGGATCCGCTCAGTGTAGTGAGTAATGAAGCTGAAATCTGCAAGTATTTGAGCAGATAGAGCTCCGCCGCCCACGCCCCTCATTGTTTTTTATGTTCCTTCTTAGCTCCGCCTTACAAAATAATACAAAAAAAAATATATATAAAAAACAGATAAATATTATTTTTAATTGTTTCATAATGACTAAGAGCCAGATAGTACAAGTGGCAATAAAAATAAATTTTCAAGTTCATTTGCATAAGGAATAAAAAGTTATTGTTATGGCCCTCTTCTTATTATAATAATTATGGCAGGCAGCCGCCGCTCACGTTCAATCTTATAACTATCTCGGATTTATAGTTACTGCCGTTGTATTGTGTTTTATTATTTTTGTTTTTGTGTGTTTTTTTAGACAAAGGTCAATGTAAACTTGTTTGCGCTGATGATTGATTCATTGGGGCGACCGCTCGGTCTCGCGTCAATCTCTTCAAGATTCCTGCTCTTATATAGACGTATCTTTTAATTATTTTCTATGCTACCGATGCTACACCGATGACTAATTAGTCACAATTAACGAAACATTTCAATTGCGATTGCGCCGCACTAAAATGGTGCATCGCTCTCTTGATACCCTGAAATGATGACAGATTGATGATAATGTAAGTATTTTTATGGGGTCTTGACTTTTGACCCTCTCTGCGGGGATATAAAAACTAGATTTGTAAATTTTAAACTCATTCAAAGACAAATTTAACTCATATTTCTAGGGCTTTTTGGGGTTTCCTTCTCCAATTATCCATGAGACCTTAATCTTTACCATATAGTCCCCTATCTCCCAAGCCCTCCTGGAGCGAGTCCATCTCTTTTCCCACACTTAAATTCGGGCGATTTGGGAACTTTGTTTGCCCGAACCTCTGATTAAAGAAAAGGAAACAACAAATAAATAAAAATAGAACCCAAAATGGTTACTGCTGAGAGGTTGCACGAGAGTTGACAGTTCAAGAGGCTATTGAACTGCCATAGGCAGACTGCTTTTGTTTTAAACTAAAGAGAAATTATGTATGTATTGTATGCATACACATACATACATATATGACAACTGACGACGTGACTTTATGGAAATTATTTCGACAAGTTTGTGTATTCACGTCAGCGCGGCATAAACCGAAAAATTCTATGTCAATTAACGGTGTTTTGTTTGCCAGAAGAGCGCGGGGCAGAGACAGGGGGAAGACGACACAAAGAAGGTAAGAAATAGAGTCAGAAAAAAAATAAACATAGGTCGTTGTAGGAACGTCGGCTTCAAATACCCTAAAGATTGAACTACAATACCATCCAAATTCAATAAGAAATATACACAGGGGTATAACCCTCAGTCTAGAGGGTGTTGGAATTTCTTAAGAAGGTGCAAGGTAGACACTTTCAACCGTATAAGGTACCGATTTTAAATCAGCATCAACAGCAGAGTCGATCTAGACTAATTCTACAAAAACAAATTGCCCAACTAGAGCTTTCTGATTGAAACTTTTCAACATAGTCTTCTATATAATCTAGGTAATATAAGGTACAGATTTTAAATCAGCATCAACGGCAGAGTCGATCTAGACGAATTCTACAAAAACAAGTTGCCCAACTAGAGATTGAAACTTTTCCACATAGTCTTCTATATATTCTAGGTAATATAAAGGTTAGAATGGATCATCAAATATAGGAAAATTCGTGGAAAACTATTGCTAAGGGTATACAAACTTCAGCTAAGCCGCTGATTAAAAAGGGTATTAATGTATCCTGATTTCACAAGGGGATTTTAACGCTAAATTATTAGCCAGTCGCCATTTTACAAACTTCATTCTTCATTCTATATGTACATCTTTCTCTCTCTCTCTTCGGCTAGTATTGTTGTTGTTATTTTAGTTGTGCTAAGGTCATTTGGTGGTTACACACATGTACGTAAAAAAAAGATGAGGGGGAAAAACAACGCAGTGTTACTTGCCATTTGTTTGCATATGCGAAATCAACAGAGCTACAAACGAACTTTGCTTCGTTGTTTTCTTTGTTTTTTTTTTTTTTTTTTTTTTTTTTTACGATTCTCTTTAAGAGCCTGCTGTTATTGTTGGGGCTATAATGGCGGTAATGGTAGGTTTATGTGCCGGTCTTCAAGCCTTCTAGTCTTCAGTCGTCAGTCTACAGTTCGTGGCAAAAGATAACGCAGTTGAGTAAGTTTAAGGCAAAAGCAGGTCAGCATCTCGCGCATTGAGATATGCTGAGTTTGCCCTTGTCAAGAGTTTTTTTCGAAAGGATTTTGAAGAAAAAGAATATCTCAAAGTTTGTAAATATTTTTGGTATTCTTATGAACTTGTTTATCTCA
>JAEIIH010021490.1:0-24616 GCA_018904745.1 Drosophila orosa | reverse complement strand
GTGCCTATTGCCCAGCCGGCGCCCTCGTGGAGGGTTCAGATGGAGGATTTTTGCCAGCCGGGAGGGTATATTACGACCCTATAAATAATATATTTTCTAGATAACCATCAACAGAAGATTATATCTTTGGTAGAATAAAAATGACCTATTACCAAAAATATATATAACCCTACATCTTTAAAATTGTAAAAAATTTAACAGAATTTGTATATTTAATATTAAGTAGTCCGCATTACAATATAATTTAACAAGTGCAATTACCGTTGTCATTGTTCAAATTAAAAACACAATGAAAGTTGTAGATTAAATCATACAAATTATACAAATTAAGTTAGCTAAGCTACTTACTTACTAAAATGAAAACATTTTAAATTAGCCATCGCGTTTTTTGATATTATTTTATTAAAATATTTAATTATTACCTTTGACATGCAATTAATGTATTTTAAACAATATAATTGGCAAACAATTCACTATAAATATCAAAAACAATTCCCAATTCTGCTACTATAGTTATATTTGTGTTCACGAACTGACCATGCTGGGATTAAGGATGTACCTTGTTCTAATGCTGATGAACCAGGCTTTCGTAGGATATTAGAATATTAATTAATAAATCTGCTAGCTAAATGAATTATTTTTCCAGTCGCTTAGGATGCCCTACGAGGCGAGTTTCGTGTCCTGGACCTCAAATGGCAGCTCTGTGTGGGACTATCGCATTCGCTTATTGGGGCGAGAGCGCCGGGTCAATGGGACAGTCACAATCAAGGAGAATTTGGACAAGGATCACCATACTGTGGGCATTGAGACCTACAACGATGCCTCTGGCAGTGGAAACTTCAAGCAAATGCCCTTCACTGTGCCCCAACAGTCCGTCTGCAGGGCCATCGCCGGCTTCTGGTTTTACCTAACGGCGAGCATACCATACGGTGTGAAAACGGATTTTCCCTTCGAGAGTCACCCTTGCCCCATACCGAAGGGCCACTATTATATGAAGAACGTTACCATTAAACCGGACCATTGGCCATATGTTATGCCGCGCGGCTATTTTAAGTATGTCCTAACCTTCAAAAAGGATAAGAAAGTGGTCAGTCAACAGGAAGTAGTGATTCATGTGGTAGATCGTAAGACTTAGCCTCTAGTCTCCTACAAATACTAGAAATATTTATTACTTTGAGGGGCGACAGCTTTGGATATTTCCACTATTAAAATATTAATAATAATATTAAAATGTATATTCTTATTGATCCAATTGCAAACTGCAAGGGTATACAAACATCGGCGTACCAAAGCTAGCTTCCTTTTTGGTTATGACGTTTTGTACCAGTGAAATTAAATAGGTTGGTTTAAATTTATTAATTGTGAAACTAAAAAATGTTTACACTTATAGCTGTCAACTTATCTGTTCACTCTGATAAATAATATCGGAAATTTTTAGATCGATGCGTCGATGCAAAATGTTTAAAATCAATCCATACATATAATAGAGGTAATTGATTGTTCCTCCATTAAATTCCAAGCTGGACTGCACCTCGTTCATGTGTATAATGTCAACTTTTGCTGCGGTAATACAGAATTTGACCGTGCATTTAATCAGATGTCTGGTGCCATGGCAATAAATATTTAAAACTGTCATTTGGCATTATCAGCTTGAATTGTAACCCTGAAAATCTGTCCAGCTGAATTTTGCTAAAGTTAAAAATTAATGCGGTCGATTTGGATGAGCTATGTATATCATGGCGCTTATTTTGTGGCATTTTAATGCGATTATGCCTGCAGGCAAGAGCAAACCAAACATTTATGTAATTCCATATTACTCAATTAATTGATAAATATACCAGTCTATATGTGCAATGCACATTTGCGACCAACAACAATCAATGTGTGTACACATTAATGCAATTAATTTTTGCATTTGTCGCAAGTGAAAAACATCAAAATATAATTAAAATGCTATGGATTTCGTAGAGTTTTACACTGGAATAAATAAACAAGATACCTTTGCACAATAAGAAATATTTCCAGAAGGGAAATGTGAAAGGAAACCAATTTTAAAGAAAACTGAAAGGACATCAAATCATCTAATCTTCATTCTCACTCTCATTTATACAGTCGGCAGGTGATACTTAAAGATATGTGTATTTAAATTCAACCTTTTTAATAATATAATAATGTTAGTTTAATAATATACCTGTGGCAGCAAGAAACTAGGTTTTATATTCCAAATATTATGTTTATTTATGAAATCAATTAGACATTTCTATCCTTACTCTTAAAGATCCAATGGATTTAAGAAATAAGTTCTTAAAATGTTTGTAAAATATTTTTTGAAGGCAAATAAATAATTTATTTTCGTGGTGTAAGGCCTACTATAAATATGGGACAGTTAATTCATTTTTTCTTAGCACCGCAAGGTAAGTTCTGCGTATTTTTTACTGACAGCCGCGTGTGTGCGTGTTAAACTTTTGTTTATTTATGGTTAAATCCTGTTTGCGGTAGTTAATTATATTTTACAGCTAATGGCGAAATGTCAAAATAATTAAAATGCCCGCAACAGCTCAGCAGTAAATGCTGTCCAGCCTAAGGGATGTGCGAATGTGCGAATGTTGCTGTTCAAAATATTCAGTGCATAATTGACAGGCGGTTGTCAACTGTCAGCGCCGATTAAGGTGCAAAGCCGCTTAATAATAAATTGAATATAAATAAATGCTGCAAGTCACATTGGCCATTGGTATTCGTTCGTTCTCTATTAAATGAAATGTTGAATTTAAATCTCATTTGGTAGGCCCTGATTAACCGTGCATAACCAGCAGGGGTCAATGTCTTTAATGTGGTGACAAAAGATGTGGAGTCCGAAATCTAAAATGAGAAATTTATTATTAATAGACAAGCGTGTAACTGACTGGGCGGCATTTAAACCATTTCGTAATTAGCCAGCTGGAATAATGCACAAATACAGCGCAAAAAATTTGGTAATTACACGGCATGAACGAAAGTTTATAATTATATATTAAAATCTAATTAAATTAGCAGTCGTGCAGACAATTGACATCTATTCAACTGAATAGAAGGCGTGAGATGGGCCGCATTCGCCCACACAAAGGTCGCACTATCACGCGTCAATGACGGCGCATAAAGAATTGAATAATTTAATAAATCAGTGGAAACATTCGACTGCATTTCACGGTTCAGGGATAATCGTTTTGCCCCTCGCTGAAGTTACGCTTTAAGGAAGCCGCCGCCTATTTCAACAGTCTGTGACATCATTCGAGGCGACCAAGTTCTTTGGCTAATTGCCGACAGAGTTCATTACCAATGCCCTGCGTCTTTCGGCAGCCCTACGCATGTTTGTGCATTTATGCTAGTCTCATTAGCATAGTGATATTGATTTTCTGGTTAACCATCAATCAACAAAACGTTAGACACACAAGCCCGAGATTGCTATGCAATTGAGGCTTCAAACCGCAGCACGCCATGCCCGAATGCCTTAAAGCGCCTGCCTGGCATGCAACAATTTATGCCCCCACACACACACACAGAGACACGCAGGACACGCAGACGGCCAGGATGCGGATCCTCATCCGAGAAGGGAGCCTTGGTCTGGGCCCCAGTCGTTGTCTTTGCGCGGCCAACGGGTCTCGATAAACAATTACGGCTTGGCTCCGCCCCAGCCAAGTGAATTTACAACACGACAAGAACAATTATCGTTTTCGCAATTGTCACTAATTAACTATTAAACCGAATTTCACCCTAGTTGGGATGGATGTAGGGCCCATTTATTTCACCGATAAATCGCAGGCAGAGCAATTTGGATACGCATATGTGTACATAGCTCATCTCAATCGACACCAAAGGGATGAAAGCCTCTTAGTGCATTAGCCATAATTGATTGAGGACAAATGATAATTATTTAATAATTAACACTAGGCTACGGTCAATGAGATTTCTAGTGTTAGTTAAGAATACTTGCTTGCCTTAAGTAGTTTAAAGCAAATGTGTTTTCCAAAGATAATTACAGAACTACAGCTTGAAATATAGAGATATTTTTACTCAGTTTCCAACAAGGTTTAACTTGCTTAAATATGAATTATTAATTAGTTTGAATTTACAATTTATATAAATTAACGTGTAAGTATTTTTGTAACTACTGATCCACTGCCTATACCGTTGGCCCCATTGATTATAAATATATTCTTTAATGCTTCATTTTTGGTCAAAGTTCCCTTCCGAATTATCACAAGTTTTCTTTGAATCATATATAGCAAGACCATAGTGCAATATGGAGAACTTGAGGTAGGTAAAGAACCACGTTAAAGTTTCTGCTCACTCTGCTTTCAAGTAAGCACGCAAAGAAGGCTTACCACAAAATATATGTGTGTCAAAAATATTTCACACATAAAACCGCAAACACCCGAGGCGCGGCAACTTGCATTGATTTCCACACAAACGGAGCCCCTCACAATGCTCGGCATTCCGCGACTCAAAGACACAATCAAGTCGCTTGAACTTGGTATTGCATTCGTTGACTGACTTCCGCTCTATTTGCTGCGACAAAGTAATAGTAAAATTTCATACTTCCGCAAAATCCCTGCGTTCCTGTGCGCTGCAGCTCGTCCCGGCCCTGCAGGGCCACGCCCACATTCTTGTGCCATCGACCGCCCTCTGGCTTCTGTCGCCTGTCGCATATTTTGTGCTCGCTCAATTATACGCTAAAATGAAGCTGCTTTTCAAGTCGCGCCCGGAGGCCAACGCCAGTCCGGCCAAGCCCCAGAAATCCCAGCCGCCGCACACAGAGCCACGCCACCCCGTTGCCAGAGCTCCTCCGCATTCCAACTGGAGCCCAGCCCTTGCCCCAGCGATTTAACTGTTTGGTTTTGTTGGCATTTCATTTAAGCGCAGCAGCATATTTTGTTGCCATTGTTTGCAATGCGTCCGCATCCGCATTCAGCTCGAATCTCCTCCAGTCCCCGGTCCCCGGACCCAGTTCCCAGATCCCAGATCCCCAGGGGTGCACAATTGCCCGGTCCGCCCGACGGGCGTTCTGGGTTCTGCAGCTTATTTGGCGCAGATTTAGCGAGGATGTAAATCAGTTATTGATAGCCACAGTAATGGACGATTTGCATTTGCGGTCTGTGTTTTGTTTTGAAGTTTGCTTAAAAGCTGCCGATCCATCTTACCGCGTATCATAAAATGGATTAGGCCAAGCATATTGCACTTTGCCGAAGATCTGAGCACACTGTTAACTTTTCTGGGGCTTCTTGGGAGTTGGGCTAAGCAAGCAATTTCTAGAAGAAATGTGGATGCAATATAATGCTATTGTTTCGTTTTCTTTGTGCTTTCAACAGCCAAAGAAAAGGGGTTCTTATATTTCTATATGTATATTTTTGATAGGGAAATTTATTACCCTGGACTATTGATATATATCTTAAAGTGGTGTATATACATACATATCTCTAATGAAAACCCCTTTATCCAAACCATCTCATTATAAAATCCGTTAAGTCAGTTGTGCAGCAGAAGTGACACCTGCACCGGCAACATCAAAGAAATGTGTCAACTCAGACACGGTGTGTCCGTGCAAAAAGCCGGATTCCAGCGAAAGTGTGCGAAACGTTGCGCCAAAACTATGAGGAGCAAAAAGGAGCATATGAGCTACACATCGTGTACTCCTCGCTGCCGAAGAACAAAAAGCGGAGGAAGGCCCTTGACACGTGGACAGGTGTGGCGGGGCAACTGACATTGAGTGTAAATGCCAAACACAAGCCAAAGCCAAAAACCGTCCGGCGACCGCGCTGAACCGTTGCTTATGCGCAGAGAGCAAAAAATGAGAACGTGTTGTTGCAAGCCACCCGGCAAGGTGTGTGTGCTTCGGCGAACACAAAAACTTTAACTACTTTTTCAATTGTTTGTAAAATGCAAATGTTGTGTCCCCGTCTACCATCTGCTGCCGGCGCCCTATCTGCTTACCAACATGTGTATATCCCTTATTCATACAATATTCTTCGATTTTTTGTTGTTTGCCCGATGACTGCCGCACATTTTTAATACCCAAGCAGGCGAAGTCAACCCTGTGTAGGAAGGGTACTTCTTGGGCTCTTAAGAGGCATTACGTGAATCCAGAATCGACCTGAATCAAACTGCTTTTCAGCTTCCTTGAATCGTGTATCCTTATAGTAAATTAAAACCTGTAAAAGCCTTAGAGACTGGGGTTCCCTATTTCTTGCCAGCAACTTGTCTTCACATGGCCATATCCCAATCCTTTCTTACTTTAAGCCTTTTCCTGGACAAACCCTGGTTTAAGAAGTTGCCAGCCGATAATTACGAAGAAAGGCAGACATTAGAGCTCATCATTGTAGGAATTTCAGCCGACAGCAAACATCAATCAGGCAGAGGCATTGAACCACACCGCCAATTCCTTTGCGCACACAAACTGGCTACAATTTACACACAGAGATACATATTTGTATGTAGATGCAGGACTAGTTTCCTTCAGAGCGGCCAATTATGGCTGCTTTGATCATCAATCAAGGACCACAGTAGCGGGCGCCAAACGATTGACCCCAAAGACGCAGGCATCGGCGAATCTGTTGGCGTCGAACTAATAAACCAGAGACTCAAAGACTCAAGGACTCAAGGACCTTCGAGTCCCGCCAGCCAGGCAGCCAGCCAGCCTGTCTATGTGTGTCTGCGTGTGCAAATTTTTGACAGCTGCCAAACAAACGTTGCACATTAACAGCAATTGCTTTTAAATTGATTGATTTGCCTAGGCGAGAGGCGATAAGCTGGCGCAGTCCCAGTCTCAGGCGCAGACCCACTCGAACTTCCTACTCCCACTCGCTGCGAGTGTCTGTGGGGGGA
Source organism: Drosophila orosa (assembly GCA_018904745.1). Lineage (NCBI taxonomy): Eukaryota > Metazoa > Arthropoda > Insecta > Diptera > Drosophilidae > Drosophila > Drosophila orosa. Next base: position 17,758 of record JAEIIH010021490.1, on the reverse strand, counting down.
GTGCACATGCAAACACCAGCAGGACGTGCAGGACGTGCATTGCTCTGGCACTGGCGGCCTGATTGCATCCCACCTACTATGCTCACCCCTCCACTGCCAGCCACATCCACCAGATCCACCATCCACCAGCAGCGGTGGCGGCGCCACTTCGCTCAAGCAGCTTTTGGCAAACAAAATATGATTGCTCGCAATTAGGCGCCACGATTTTGGCAGGCTTCAACACCGGCCGCTGCAGTAACACCGCCTCACCCATGGCAGTCCACCAATAGCCACTCCACCAGCCGGCGCATTAAATAAGAAATTTTCAAAAATTGCCCCGCAACACGCCAAAAACTAATTACCCGCGCGGCCCACGGTTGCACTTTCATCTGCAGTAGAATGCTAATGAGGAGATGTGCCCATGTTGGCGAGTGTGTTTTTGCGGCGTCGGTTTTATTTTTTAATTGTCAAAGTACGGACTTAAATGCAGGACAAAGGCAGTCTAGAAGCCTGATTTTTTATGGAAATCAAAAAGAAATCACACTCCTAGCAGCCTAAAAGCCAGATTTTTATGGAAATGGAAAAGAAAATCACACTCCTTTGCTTTCACAAAACTTTTGGATCACTTGGTGCGTCTAACTTGTTTCTAGAAAAAATTATTACATTAAATTCTGTTTAGTTTACTTTTATTCTTCAGACATTATATTATTATAATATATTTAGTTGTTAGCTTCGAATATATCTTTTCAATTGCAAACGTTCGCGAAAATATCTTCCTATATGTGTGACTGACGCCCAGAGATATGAAATAATCCCCATTTCCGCCATATTGCCTATAGGTATGCATTTTATGGGAACAATGAAGACGAAATTTTCAAGTGGTATTAAAACTTAAAACGATGAACTCTTCATTTTTGTTCAACGCACTTTTAATCAACGAACTGTTGATGCAGCATCGACATCGGCATCGGCATCGGCACCGGCAGCAGCAATACCCACACACGGAGCTCACAGCTAACAGTCGAACGCCTACATGGCCACGCCCACATTTGGGGCAACACAATGCAGTAGGGCATCTGAAATTGGCAATTTTGCAGTATCGGCAGTTTTGTGAGCAATCAATTTCGATGCAAATGCACTTGTACTTGACGACTCAATGAATGAGGCGAGACTCTGCGGCCAATGCAACGCGGCGTATGAGTGATGTTGCATCGGTGACCAAACGGCGAATAGCCACAAAAACCGTAAAGGGAAGGGGGCGAGACTAATTCAGGTAACAGGTCACATCCTCGATCACAGAAAGAGCCAAAAGGAAGAGCCGGATACCATTCAAGGCGATAGGCTCTTTAGAGATATTACGAATGGGATATAATCGGTAAAAAGTGTCCCCTCTTAATGCCCACCTTAGGGAAAGGGAAATGGTTTTAGTTTTATTGACTGTGCCTTTGTTAATTATATTTAAATTACCATCAAATCAAAGTGTTGTGCAATTAAATAAATTTAAGTTAATTAAAAACTGATTTCTAATTATCGATTCATTTTTCTTTGATATTCTGTTGAAACGCAAAACCTTAAGAGGGATAAATGCTTTTTATAATTTCGCTGTGGCCCAAAAATGCAACTAAATTGCTATTGGCTTTGTTAAAAGTTTTTTTTTTAAGGGGATTAATGTTTTTTATAAAGTGTTATCAAGTTTCGACAAAAGGAAATCCACATTTAAACACTCTAATTGAAATAAATATGGTTTTAATGCTCATTTAGAGCTAGAAAAAATAGCTTTTACAATTCAGTGTATCTGTGTTTATTAAGTAACAAAAAACAATGGCCCAGGCTAGGTTACTTGCCAGATCACAGACCAATTAAAATATTTTTTAAGCCTATTAAAAAAAAAAATTGAAAAAAAGAGAGAAAACAAAAGGAAACAAATTAATTTCACTCTTATTTATTTTCAATTGTTTGCCGCGTGCCCCGTAAAATATGACCGCCTCTGTCTGTGTGTGCACGTGCTCGTGCGAATTGCATCAAACTTATGCGCATTCATTTCATGCCGCGACCACACAGCAATTTAAAACGCGCTTTAACTTAATTTTTATTGTTGTCGTGATTCTCCACCACTCCCGCCGTCACCATCGTCAGCATCATCATCACCCACGGCATCATCATCATCATCGTCCGTGGTATGTGTGGATTGCATTTTTATTTTAATTAAAAAGTCGTCATCACAAAGCGAATCGGTCGAGTCCATTCCTGCACCGATTCAAGTGGCCATCGTCCGATGCCAAATGTATTTACGGCTTCATTTTGTTTGATTGTTTATTCCCGAGTTCTTACGCGACTCTGACTCTGCCTCCAACTCCACCTCAGACTCTCCAGCTCAACCTCCAACTCCGACTCCGGCAAGTGTGTTAGTGAAAGGCCAATCTCTTCCATTTAAATTATAATCAATTAAAGCGAATCCCAGTTTATAGAGCGCTAATAAAAATCATGTTATTCATTTTTTAATCATTTGATTCCACATTGATTTTAGATTTAAGATCAATATATGTTTTATTTTTATTTTATTTGAAGCCAGAATTGTTTATAAAGCTAAGACCGACATAGAAACGTATAGTACTAGCTGGCAGGGCCATCGACTATTTAAGATATATTATTTGTCAATACAAACAAATAATAACAAATAAACCGTAAATGATAAAATATAAAAAAAACTGTTGCCCCAAAGGTTTAGCATAACAGAGGTGTAACATGTTTCACACAAAGCATTTAATACTTTTTTTTTTGCATTTGATAAAACCAATGAAATGAAAAATGAAAACAAAGAAATTTTCTCATGATGTGGTCAAGATTTAGCATAACACGGGGTGTAATATTGAATTTCTTCGCCTAAGGACTCTGTTGAATCTCTCCACTCAAACAAAATTTTAACTCGGTATCAACTCACCCACTTACACTCCCATGAAATTCCTCTCACTGCAAATTAAGAGCACTTCTTCTAACCGAATTTCAATGTTTGAGCTACATATTAATAACATATTGTATACTCTTTATTCTTAAAATCCACTCCACTCAATTGTTAAGCTCGATGGTAACTCGACTCGATGCCCAATTTCTCTTAGACCAAGTTAAGAGCAAATTCCGAAGCTCGAGAATTTTTTGAGTCACTCATTGTGAGTAGGCTCCAGCGAGCTCCACTCACTCACTGAGCGAGTGAGTTCCTACACTTGGAGGACATTTCAAGCAGCACTCATTTCAGCGCCAGCTTGCAAATGCGAGTATTTCAGCCCTGCCACATGCAAACGCTGAGAAATAATAGCACACACTGACAGGAGCCGATGAAAGCGCAGTGCTTCGCGTACATGAATGCAGGTGAATAAAAAATTGAAGCAATTTGCAATGATTTATGATTTTGATAAATTTTCTTCGGGTGACTTTATTATTTTTCCTAATAATGATCTATGACAATGTGTGGCAGCGTACGAAGCATACAGAGCGGAATGCATGGGTATATGCAATGAAAAGTGAATGATATGCCTATTATAGTCATAGTATAAGCTGCAATCTTAAATATAAAATAAATCCTTAAGAAGGAATTAGTTTACTTTCAAGGATAAAGAAATAAATCGTGTTTCTATTGTTCCCAGCATCCTAAGTGACTTTCAGCACGTAAAATATGTATATTTAGTTACAAATTAAATGCAGCATGTTAAAAAAACAACAACAGTATCATATATAAATAAAATCCCCCCATAAACTCTGTCATTAGGGGACTGCCTAAATGTATTTAAATTTATTCTAAAAATGCGTTTATAAACGATATAAAATATATGCCACCATTTTTTGTTTCAGCAAGGTCATTTTTTTAGACAGCCTCAATCTCTTATCGCCATCATGAATTTCACACATTGTTTCAGCAACAAATTTGAAGCAATAATAAATGCATTTTCATGTAATTGCCCTTGGAGCGCCCGATCCCGCCCACTTGCCAAAAATATCAAAACTTTATTGAGGCAAAAAGTTTGGCCTGTCAGCAAAAAATGTTCCAGGGCAAATAACAACAACTGCTGCAGCAACAAAAACGCCATCACTACATCGCATAAATAAGGAAACATTTGAACTATAAACCAAAAACAAGAACAACTTCTAAAAACAGCGCCCAGCAACAACGCCACCAAAAAATAGCACCACCAAAACTTGCCTAGTCAGAGCGACAAATTACGGCGAAAATAACGCAGCGAAAGGCGAAAACAAAACCAAACAAACAATCTGAAAAAACACACACAAAGAATACAACAAAAAATCGTTGTTGGTGTCTGCACAAAAAAAAAAAATAAAATTTCTAATCCAGGATTCATACTAAAATTTAAAATCAATGACGAGGGACTGAATATGGGCAAGCGATTGGATTAAACCAGAATTCCAGATTTCTATGACACAAAATAAGAACCTTTTCATACATATTTAAAGGTAAATTTAAAATAAACGAGTCAAGCCAGAGTCATCTCTTCAATATATCATTAATGGAAAATAAACTTACATAATGGAGAGCTGTATATTGATTTATCAGCTCACATTAAATAAATACCCAAGCCCAACACAAAAATAAGCTACAGATCTCTTAGGTATTTGTAACTTGAATATTTTCAGAGGAAGTAACAGAGGTAGAGATACCTTTTTCAGAGCAGTATCAACCATAACACTCTGATGACATTCCGCCGGAGCTTAACTCTACTTTGAATCCCCACCAGGACATTTGGCATGTCAACTTAATTGCCTCGAATTAACTTTCCGCTTTTGCTCTGCAAAGCCATACATAAGCAACAGCATTTTCGGAACTGGTGGCCAAGCCAAAATTTGGACAAAAGTTTGATCACATTTTTGGGCCAAAAACGCCTGTGTCAGGGCGCTGTGTTGGCTGCTTTCTGTTTGGCTGTGTTTTCCCCTTTTCAGCGCTGATTTATGCTGCACAATTAAATGCCAACGCAGTTGTTGGCGCTTGCTAATTTAATTAGCGACATTCAGGGGTCCGTGCTGCGAATAGTTTTCAAACATTTTGACAGTCTGATGTTTTCCGAGGTAAATAAGCGATTTATTCGAGGACAACACTACAAATGAACATACATGTTTAGAAAATATATTTTGAGTGCTGAAAATGAAGTGGCATGAGTGCATACGAGGGGCTAACATTATTCTGAACTCTTCAATTGTAAATTTGTATATACGGTTTAAAATTAAATTGGAAAACTGTTATTTTTACTTAAAAATTGTAGCATGAGATGAGTCTACTGACTCATGTTGATATATTGTTGCTGTTTTCACGAATTTAGAGATCTATTTAAACACAACAAATGATATTGCTGGACTCTTTTATAAGAAATACAAATTTCTGGTTTCAATTTAATATTTAACTGCAGGTAAAAATAAAACGATGCATTTTGTTTATGAATTATCATAAGGCACATCTACCAGACATTCAAATAAATACAAAATATTGCAAAATGTATAATTTTCTTATTATTTCATCAATGTCCTTATTTATAACGTTATCGATTCGGCTTGCACACAACTCAGGACTCAGTTTGGGGCAGTTTAATGAACGAATTCCAATATGCAGCCATATGCAGAAATTCATTTATTGGTCAGATTTTTTTTAATAAAGCGCCATGCATACACAATTCGTTTTCTTACGTCAGGCGCAAACGCACACTCGGACGCCCACAGGATCCCGTACACGTACACGTATATGTGCACATAAACTCAAACGCATTAAGGACTATCGTGCGTCCAACAGACACGACACAGAGCCAACGACAGCGACAACGACGTCGGCTCAGCTGCCTGGATTCGTGGGCTGATTAAAACTGATTTATTGCTTTAAATGCAATTTACATAAAAATCAGACAATAAGTTCTGCTGAACGGTACGCTTTTTTGACTTTGTACGTTGTAAATATTCGGTGGCAGAGTGGAAATTCCCGTATAAAACCAAATGGTTTGATCGAATAGGTTCAAGTCCATCACTCTTAGCCACTCATTTGAAAGTGGTTGTGGGTGTGAGTGGCGTTTTAGAATTTAATTTCCATATTAAAACCATAAAATAATACAATATATTAGTTAGTTATTGCTCCATTCAAAATAGTGTCTATGTTTAACATCACAGAAAGGCTTCAACAAAAACGTTGTAGAATATAAAGAGCTGATCTATTTGGAATCAAAAGTCTTATATTAGGTAAGAGGAGTATATTTGATAAATTAAGTAAACAAATCTCTTTCCATTGGTTTAACTCCAATTCCCACACATGGAACACCCAAAGTCTGTGCCTCGCTTAGATTTGCAACTTGATTACAGTTACTTTTAATTATATAAATTAGCTCGGTTTCTGCTTTATTCGATGTGTTGGCCTGCGCCCTGTGCTTCTGTGACAGCCAGCAACAGCAGCAGCAGATCGCTTTCCCAAATTTTCGGCGGACTAGGGGAAGGACACCGCAGGATAAAGTGATGGCTCCTGTGGCTGGCCGCATATGTGGGCCAACTTAGTGGCAATAAGTTAAATTAGCATAAACTTAATTAGCATAAGAGTGCTGGGCCAACTGGGAGACAGATGGAGGCCAGGTGGGTGGCCCTGGTTGGGCGATTCACAGAGCTCCCCTACCCACATCCCATCCGGCAGAGCCTCTGCGCCCCCTGTGCATATTTCACAGCAAATCCGCAGCGCATTAAAAGAAAATACGTGGCGAAACGGAAAAAAATAAAATAAAATGCACAGCAAAACAATGAAAACGGAGCGAAAAGGCAGCAGCAGCAGCAGCAGTAGCAGCGCGTCTGGGGATTGTGCCAATGAAGTAAGGACCGCACACAGTGTTGCACAGGTTGGAGGTTGGATGGCAGCAGTACGCTAAGTGACTGCTGTTACACATTTAGCCGGGGCTGATGGGATTGCCAGGCGATATGGAGGAGCAGATACGGCCAAAGCTGCAGATACGCTTACAGTTTACAGTTAGAGCTGAGAGCTGGGGGCTGAGAGTGCCCGGCCGGCATTCGCATATGAACAAATGTACACGACTCCGACTCCTGGTCCCACCTGGCGCCGGGGCCCGTCCCCCAGAGCGACCAGGAGCGCGACAAGATAAAAGCAGCCCCACTAAATCTGCTGTATGTGCGTCCAGGGACCCCAGCCAACCATCCACTGCAGTTCTCGTACTCGTTCTCGTTCTCGTTCTCATTCTCGTTTTCGTACCGCTTCCTTGGCAACGCTGCGTATGAGCAATGCCAGTATCGTGGGGTGGGGCGGGGCTCCTGGTGGATTTGGCAACTGGGCCTTATTGCGGTCTCCAGCATGTACAAAATAATGCGCTCAAAATTTTTCCGCTCGTTGGGTTCACTTAGAGCAAATGCATTTTTATAAAATAAATAAGCGCAATCTGTGCAATGCTTTACACCAAGCACTTAATTCAGATTTTACCACAAAATGCTATTTATTGGCTATTATGGCGCTGCAAAAAACCGCTGTGCAACATATTTTAAAAATATTGAGTGAGCCTTTTAACTTTTAAGAGACCTGTCAGTAGTGGGTTGTTCATTATTTGAGTACGGTAGTTGTGTTTATATTAAAAGTAATTCTTGTCAATTGTCAAACTTAAAGGCGTGAAGAATCGTGTAGAATATTTACTATGTACTTGATTTTAAATAGATAAAAGAAAATATTTTATATCAACTATATTTTCCAGCATATAAATTCACTAAATATATGCATTAAATGTAGTTGTTTGTATTCGTTAATTGAAGCTGACTACCCATGTTAAGTCATAGTTTAATAACAAATTCCTGTTATATAAATTTAAAAAAATAGAAAAACAACGTTTTTATAAATTTTTCGTTTTAATAGTTAAAACAAAGATTGAAGAAAACACCATCAAGGGGATACTGCTGTAACGAAAAAACTAAAGTGCAGCTTCATGTAATACCAAAGAAAATATAATTTATTTACCGGGTAGATTACTGTACAGTAGTTTACCGACCTCCTGAAGCCCAGGGCTATCATTAATGTAAAACCATTATTTTACAATTTTGTTCTCTTATTTATATTTTCTGCTATCTGAGGCAAGTCCGAAGTGGGCCGAGTTAATTTCAGAGAACACTTTACGCGGTGCAATTTGGAGTGTTTCAGTTGCATTCGGGCCCCGGCCAGCCACACATTTGGTAAGCAATAAATTGACCAAGCGGCCAACGCCATCATCTACTTTAAAAGCATTTGCTGCCAGCCACCCAATCCTGCGCTCCGCCCCCAATCAGGACGACCTGGTAGCGATCCGCCAGAAGCCTCCGGGAAACTCCTGGAGCCCGCTCTCCGCGTCTGCCCTCCATTTGGCAGCCCGCAATACTCGAAGCGGCGACGACGCTAAAAAGATACCGGAAATGTTACAGGAAACAAAATGACTTAATGGCCGCGATTGCAACGGCATGGAATCGTTTCAGGCATCGTGCCGTGGTCCTTCCTCCTTGGTCCTTGGTCCATGTCCTGCTGGCCATTCATTGCAGTTGCCGAGGTCAGCATAAAAGCATAAAGGAGAGGTTATCTCTATGTGAAGGTCGCAATGCTCTTTCGCAGATCAACCAAAAATAATTTATAGGTATTCTAGAATGGCAGAGGTCTCAATAGTTCAAAAGGTCGCCTAGGTAACATGATTTTATTTCATGGATTCTGGTTTCAAAACGATAGATTCCTATTTGGTGAGTAATAAAAAAATGATTTTGTAAAACAGAACAGAATTGTATTATTAATGTGATTCTTATGTCGTTTTTGTCGTATTTTTGTGTCGTTATTCATTTAATTTGGCAGGTCTCCTATTTAATTATATTAAATATATTTTGGTATCCAAATACGAAATAATGTTTATAACATGAAAAAGGCTACAAGAAACGAAGCTTAAACTTAACGTGTATTAATCGGATATAAACTGTATTTCTAAATTAAATAAAAAATACAGAGTAATACTCCTTAAATTATGGCTAAAATAAAGAAAGACACGCAAAGCTCTATAAATTCAAGTCCTCCTTATAATAATCCTTAAATTTAGCGCTTCTTGTGTAACTCTGGCTTGCTGCCGATCGATAAAATAATTTAAATTGTATTCGTTTTTCATTGTTTCGACTGGGAAAGATAATGTTTGGCTTTGACAAGCCTTTGCACTGATTCAATATGCTTATTGGGGGCAATCTCCTATCAAATTGCTTTCGTTCAATAAAGCACACACACACACTCGTCCCGTCCCCTGAATCGTCCGATGATGAACCACGAAGTGAGCAAGGTACTGGCCAGGCGAGCAATCCTTGCCCCAACCCTCGGAAGCCATGTAGAAGTAATTGCAGTGGCCGCATAATTATCATAAGCTAAATGGCACTGCATGCTATTGAAACGGTTTTGAGGTTTGAATTTCTTTTGAGCTGGAACATATTTCTAATTAAATTAATTAAGCGAAGCGAGAATGTGGCAAGTATGCAAGCCAATTAGTGGAAAATGCAAAATTAAATGTCTGTGCGCAGCCAGAGGGAGCGGAGAGCAAGGAGGAATCGAAAGCATAGAGACAGTGCAAGTGCAAGAGGGATGGGTAGCTGGCTGTTTGTGCCCAGGTTCGTCCTTTCTCGTCCGTTCGTCCTGCGTCCTGCGTCCTGTGTCCTTCGGACTTCTTTTGTTGGCCTCGCCGCCCGGGCAATAATTGCGTTTAGTCATGTAAGCTTTTGTTTTGCCGTTATGCGTGTATCTGTGTGACAAAGTTAATGACAGCATAATTAAACAAAACTAACAGCAGACTAATAAAATGTTTATACTGCATGTCGCTCAAGGGCTCGTCACATCGTCACCCCCTCGCATTATGTCTGTATATACGTATATATCACTACCTTTTAAGTATTCCTCGTCCGTGTGCGTCGGCGTTTGTCAAGCGACAATTAAAGTCATAATAAAAGCAAGCAGAAGACAATCATCATGCCGCCTCCTTCTCCACTTGTTCACCAAAAGGACCCATGCATCCTCCCGCCTCCCACTGCCCCGTCTCCGTTTCATTTCGGTTAGTTATGCATAAAGTTCGTCACAAAGGGGTATAACCTGAACGTAAACATGCCGACTGTCGAGGCGCCTTCTCGTCCTTTGTTTGGCAGGCATATAAATTTCAAAATTAAAGCAAAGTTTAACCTTTGTCTTTGTGCAAATGTGGGTGAGAGTACGTGGCTTATGGGAATGTGTGTGATATATGCCCGCATAGTTCACAACATACTTTAATTTGACAACGTTAAACAGCTAATTCATTACATATTAACGCTTTCAAACATGTCGTGACTTTTTAACTATTTTCCATCTGTTTATTAATATTATAATTACATTAATTACAATACAGGTAGGAAATTACCATTAGAGGTTTAGTTTGTTTAGTTGTCACAGTAACAGGAGTAAACAGAGTAGAAGTGCTCTTCAGAATTAAACATGGCCTGAGGTGCCCTTTATATTTAAAATAATGTGCGTTATACGTGTTCCATCTGAAATATGTTGATACAATATATTTTTGTGCCCACAATTCCTACTACCTTCTGTACATGGTAGAAAGACTAAATGACTAAAAGACTAGGATGCATAACGCACTTTCATTTGAAATTAGTTCGTCAACCAATTTTTGTGCTAACGTCGAAATTTGTGACCTGAGAGCGTGAAAATCTCAATTTCAAGTGAGCCTGAAGACAGGTCTAGAGAAGAATTCAAGTTATAAAACGTATGGGGTTCCCCGTCTTAATTCTATGCTCATTGGCACAGTGCACACTACAAGTTGGCTATTCAAACTGTGGGTGGAGTCGATCATTGACATTAGACAATCAAGAATATTTGAAAATACGTTATTAGTCTGAAACTAATATGCCGTTGCAACCAGTATAAAAAGCGCTTCTATCCGCTTTCTTTGAAAAGTTATCCAACCCGCATGCCTCGGCACTTATTGTCGGCAGTCGTGACGTAAAAGCGAGCAGCGGCTGTTTAAATATTAACTAATTTAATAAAATGCAGCGCACTACCAATATTGAACCGTGCTATTTGCCAATGTGCTGGCGCGAGACGTATATAAAAGCCGGCAAGGGGAGGAGCGATGATTAGGCTATCAGTCGACCGACGATGCACTTGACCAAGCCAACACTGCTCCTGCTCGCCCTGACAATCAGCGCCGGCTGTGTGGCGGCCACGCCACATCCGGGTCTGCTGGAGGGGCTCTGGGATGAGCTCGGAAAGACCGGCCAGAACATCGTCAGCGGCCTCGTTGAGGCTAGCAAGAACGGAACGGCCATCGCCGAGGAGCTTGCTGGCAGCTTGAAGAACTCCACCAGCAAGTTTGTCGAGCAGTCGGCCCAGTTCGCCGACAAGATCGCCAGTGCCCTGCACGCGGCCGTGTTGCAGGGACTGCAAGACTTCTCCGGCGCTCTGCGGGCTAACATTGCGGGTCTTAGGGATGCCATCGCCCGGGGGTCCAGTCGAGTTAAGCGCCAGGCCCTGCAAGATGCCCTCGCCGGTCTGCAGGGTATCAATGCTTCCGTCAGCGACCTGGAGATTGCCTTGCAGAACATCACCGATCAGCTGGAGAAGAGGAAGGAGCGTTATGGCGCCGAAATCCAGCTGACATGGAACAACTGGGCAGCTTCTCAGTTGGAGCGTGTCGACCAGCAGACCAATGGCGTCGGCGTCGAGGAGGCTCAGGATATCCTGGACGAGCTGGAGAACAGGTATGGCGGCTATCTGCACAGCTGCCTGGAAGAGCAGCAGGTGCGCCTAGCCACGTACGAGCAGGAAGTACACACGGCCGTCGCCCGCTACCAGAATGCCACCAACGATCTAGTGGCCCAAATCGAAGCCTGCCAGCAGTCCAAGACCGGGCCCATCTCCTGTCGCATTGCCATTAAGAAGGCCCTGCGAGCACTCAAGTCGGCTCCCAGTGATCTGCTAAGCCTGAAGCTCAAGGGACTTAAGCTGCTGGCCATTAACCTCGACGAAGCCGGATGTGTGGGACAAACTCTGGCGTGGCACGCCGCGGAGCGGCCGAGCGTGGAACGCCTGCTGGATGAGATCATTGAACGGTACCAGGAGCAAAACGCAACCAGCTCATCCGAAAATGAGGGCGACTCGGGCTCAGATGAGGAGGCAACTACTTATTCAGGCTGGGGATCAGAAGAGGATTCCGAATCGAGCTCAGAGGAGGGAAACACCGAGTCCGGCTCGAGCTCAGAGGAGGAGACAAGCACTAGTGCTTAACAGTCGTAATCAGACTAATCACATAATCATAAAACGTTAATCCAGGTGTGGGGTGTACGCAGCAAAATAAAAACCTTCTTTCAATGCAACAGATTAAAAAATTGTCTATAATATTTACTTATTTAATTAATCAATCAATCAATCCTTTCCTGGGGAAAGTCGTGTTTATTTAAATCGCTTTTAATATAAAGATGGAAATATTTTGAGTTCTAACACCATTGCTATACCATTTTAGAGGATGCTTCAGGTGACATGGAGAATTGAACAATACATATTCTATAATTTTATTATTAGTATCTATAAAACAAAAGCAAACAGCTGAACAAAAAATCAAAAATTCAAAAAAAAACATACCTTTATTTCAATAATTATTTTCAATCCGCACCCAGTATATTTCATTAAACTTATACTCGTATGAAAATGCAATTTAACTGTACAGACTGACTTGCAGAAACCGATTAACTTCGTCAATGAAAAAACACATTTTTTGTGGTTTGCTTACGTATACAATTTCGCTGCAATTATTGTTCTTTTAATAGCAACATGTACAATTTATTTCGCAGAGCCCTATTTATTGATGAACATATTCTGGTCAAAGTAGACCTGTGTCTACTTTCTGTAATCAAACTCCTCTTTTTTAATTAAACCCACAGGTTTGGAAGTCTTTAACAGGTCTTTCTTTCCATTTATCAAAACCTTTTTGGCATTTATTCGCACTTCAACATCTTTATCATTGCATTTAGTAGTTTAATGATAATAATATTGTCAAAACGCACTTTTTCTTGTTGTTCCATATTCGCAGTATTAATTTTTAAAATGTTGAATTTTTTTAGAAATGAGGACAAATTTATACAATCAATTTGAATGTATTCCCCCAAAATACAGCATTAATATTTTATCAAAAGTTATTAATTTAAAGAAAATAATGCGAAAATACCGTAATGCTTTAAACTATCACAAAAAATATCAGAAATTTGGTTTTATTATGTTTATTACATTATTTCCAAAATTAGCTATTTCTTAAACTTTATAGCTCAAGTTTGCACTCAAAGATTTCTTCTCCTAAAGTTCATTCAAAATATTCATTCATTTCTACCTTCGATGCCCCTTAATTTGATTCTACTTTTATACAAACGCTTTGCAGCTTTGAACAATTTATAGCTCTAACCGAACTTGTAAAAGCACATTTTTGTGGAGGAGTAAAGGAAGGACTCAGATGGTTACTGTTATGAGGAAAAAGCTTTTAAACAAGACCCAAAAAATGCATTTGGTTGACATATAACAGCTTTTTAAAGCCTATACATATGTCTTTATGCTGTTTACCGCTGTATAAGGTGAGGTTCTGTAGTCTGCTATAATATAGCTTATACGCCCTGTATAACAGCTACATTGAGAGTTCCCCTCAATAACCTACTCGAAAAGGAAACATTAATTATAGCATATACGCCCAGTATAACACTTGATTATGTTTGCGAAAAGATTACTAAATTATAGCGTATACGCCCAGTATAATATAAACCATTCCCCTTAGTCACTTATGCGAAAAGTGATACGAATTATAACGTATACGACCAGTAAACCACGTACAAGAGTTCCCCTGATGAGAAAATGTATACCGAGTGAACCTCAGAGATAGTAAAATCAACATGAGAGTTTGTATTTGTATCTTAGTTTGTCTGCTCACAATTTTATTGACTTTCTGGTATCTTTTATATGCTTTCTCTTAAGAGCTATAGACTATCAGATATATATATATAGTTTTGCATTAATATAGTTAGTGATTTATGCTCTTTGCGCGCTAAGCAAAACAAAAAGCTTTCGAAGTTCGAAGCATTACAAATTCGTTTTAGTTGCTGTTTAACTTAAATATGATTCTAATTATAGTTTTCATGAAGGGACCAGATTAAGGACTATCCAGAATAGCTCGAAGGACGACTGGCAAAAAAAATGCGTTCATATTACTAGCAGTTTACAGGGAAAATATGATTTCTTATAGATATTATATACGATGCTATGTTTATGAGTAGGCATGCTGCATCCTCTTTTCTTTTTCCTTTGTGTATTTTATTGCTTATTCTATAACACGAAACGATGGCTTTGCTTAGGAATTCTTTTGAATTTGAATTAGGAATAATTTTGCATTAGGATTACCAAAATGGTGAACGAAATCCGAAATCAGAACTAAAAAAGGACCTTAATGGTTCTTAAATCTTTCATTAGTTATCTATCTAGATTTTTTTGAATTGTTCGATGTGTTTTTATATATTAGTGAAAACAAATAGCTGTATAAATTCTTATAACTCTACTTCATCCTAAATCTGCTCAGGGTTACACTGCAAAAAATGTGAGTTGGTATATGGGAACATTACTTAAGTTAAATTCCTTCAAGATGAGCCAAAGTTGATATTCCGCTCAAGAAATATCCATGGGATTTTGTTTTTTTTTTACTTTGGGAGATGTCGTTGCATCAAGATTACCTTCTCTAAAATCTTGTAGTATTGCTTTGGTTTTACCTGGGTGCATCTAGCCTTCCGAATCATTTATCTGAACGGTGAGCAACTAAAGAATACTTAAACCGAGAGGGTCAATTCAATTGTTGAGCATCCTGCTGGCTCTGTGGCCAAATAAAGCTAACGCACAACCTAAATGAACTCTCCGACCGATTGGCACGAAAACTAACCAAACTAACCGCCTAAATGTTGCCGACCAAGTCCCTCACTCATTGGTACTCCACCCGGGCCACGGGCACCCCAAAGTCATTAACCTCGAACACTATCAGCTTCCGTTTCTTGCGGACATTGACCGAGGGAAGGGACTGCTTATCGGCTGTCGCCGCCTTCGTGGTCGGCTTGCTTCTGGGAGACTCCGAAGGATTTGTTTTCTCCTGATGTTTCGATGCTGCTCTTTTCGTTGTTGCCTTGCTGGTTGTCGTTGTTGTTGTTGTTGTGGTTGTTGTTGTGGTTGTGGTTGTGGTTTTGGGAGTGGTTTTGGGGGTGGCTGTGGCCACTACCTTCTGATCCATTTCACGAATCTGTTGCACTAACTTTGGTTTTTCATTTGGCTTTTCCAGGGGCGTCGGCTGCTTAGCCTTGGGCTTGGGCATCGGAGGAAGAGCCGGAAGATCGCAGCGCTGACGCAGGTGGCGGTACACTGCATCCACCCGCTGCACCAGGCGATTCACGTACTTTGTGGTCGTGCGGTCAACAATTGAAGGTGCCTTAATGCAGTCGTTGCCACCAAACTCACACACCTGGTAACAGTGGAGAATATAAAATAAGTTAATTGAATAAATACATGTTAATCCGGTTATAAATCATTTATAAATAATAAATCATCAGTTATAAATCATTGTACTCACCCGGTAGTGCTGCAAGATGGCTTCCTTCGGCGGCACATTGACGGATCCCTTGCCCGGCGCAAACTCCCACACGAAGTGGTTGCCGGCCTCGACCACAGCCTCCGGCTTGCAAATGTACTTGGACCTTTGCTTCTGGGGATGCAGCTTGTAACGCCTGAAGGGAATGACAAGGATGTCACTGCACACACGGACAGAATAGCGGCCAACTCACCTGCGGGTCTTGCGCTGGGTGACCAGGGAGGCCCGAACACTGGCCAACTGATCATTGCCACCATCAATGCCCGAACTGGCCAGGACGTCGTCCGCAAACTGAAGATAGTAGAAGGCGTTCTGGAAGGAATAGGCTCCCGTATTCCGATTGCGAAAGCGCTGATTCAAGGAACTAAGAAATAAAAGATAAAACAAAGATTTAAGTATATTGTCAAAAAAAAGATCTCGTAAACTATTCTAATATTATATTTTGACTCTATCGGAATATTGTAAAGCTATTATCTGGAATTACTGGTTCCTTTCTTACCCAATGAGCTCATTCAGCGTGTCCGAGTAGCGCGGCACAATAAACTCGTCCAGATCGACCAGGGCCAGATACTTGTAGCGGAACATGGTGCGGTAGAGGCAGTCGTTGAGGGCCGCAAAGAGTCCTTCGGTGCGGATCTCCTTCTGGCTGCGCATGCGCAGGTTCCACGGCAGGATGCTGACCGTGGGCCGTTGGTAATGCTCCGACGTGAGCACCCGCGGCGTAGCATTCCGAGCCGCCTCCGCCGGAAGCAATGGCTGAAGATCGTGGGCCGTTAGGTTCCCGGGCACCAAGCCCTGCTGGTAGCTTTGCAGCACACAGGAAGCGTGCGGCCCCAGCGTGTGGTTGTAGAAGGTAAAGTGCGAGACACCAAGCAGGGCGTAGAACTCCAGGTACTCCATCAGGTACAGGGCCTGGTCGTAGTTGAAGTGGAACGGCTTTACGCAGACGGCTATGCGATCGGGAATGTTGTCGCCACTTGGGGGCGCCCCTCCTGCCGAAACCGGAACCGGACCTGAAGCCCCCTTCTTGGCAGTACCGTTTCGCGTCGGATTTGCAAAGTCAACGTCCTGGTCGGTGTTGCGCAGGGTAAGCAGATTGCCAGGCGGTGCCCGAAGCCGGGACACCACGCTCACGAACTGGGGCACTGTCAGAGGTGGTGCTCGCACCGGGCAGAGGATGAAGCAAGCGCTGTACTTGAGGTTCCAGTTCTCTCGAATGATCTGTGTTAGGAAAATTATAACGAAATTAAAAAAACACTTTTAATACCTTTAAATATAGAGATAAATAAAGCTAAGAACTATAAAAATTATCTTAACTGAAGGCAAATAAAAAACTTAAACGACTCACCTTGACGCGAGCCATCACAGTGGCCGACGTGTATTTGGCACGTGCTGAAGAAGAGCCCGCCTCGGTGGCATTTGCGGAACTGGGACCATACCAGAACCGGCACCAGACCCGCTCCGGTCCCCGTGTCTTCGTGGCTCCCACCACTCGCACCAGACGGGCTCCTTCGCGACGATCGAAGTAGGCCGAGTAGACAAAGAACTTGAAGCGGGTGCCGTTGACAACCTGCCAGTCGCCGTCGGTGGGCCGCGTGCCAAATGGAAAATGGGGCAGTGTCTCCTCCACCTTGTCTGGCAGGACCTGGCCCCAGGGTATGAGGGGTACATTCACACCGAACGCTCCCGCACCCGCGCCGCCTCCACCGCCGCCACCGTTGAGGAGCATGCCTGCCAAGCGCTGGCCATCGGCGCCTGCGGCTTCTGTGGAATTGGAAAATGCATGAGACATGCGGCGTATACGTAATATCCCATTGTCGCAAGCATCTCTTTTGTTACCGAATTGCATTACGTTTGCCGGACAATTCGGAGTCTTATTGTGCGCCGCTGATTGCACTGGATATCAATCGCAGTTGTGGAACTCACCTTGAATTTTAAGTTTATTGTCACGCAGCTGTATAAAACCTAATTTATTATCACTCAAAATGCTGGCATCCAATAGATCATAATCGTCCTGAATCGAAATGGAAGTGGTAATAAGTTTTAAGTTTATTTTATTACCGAGATGCTATTATTTCTGTTTGATAACTATTCGGATAAATCAGGTATTTAGATTATAAAAA